>JAQOWM010000933.1:572500-642500 GCA_029041755.1 Resseliella maxima
GCGTTCAAATATTAAAACTTTTATGACGTCAAGCAAATATGTTTCACCATCAAACAGTTTTATTTGATTTCAATTTTTAGCAAACCACAAAATAAGTTGTAAAAAGTTGACAACTATATTTACTTCGTTCCATTTGCTGTGTGGTCGTAGTTCAATTCGGAAAAGTAGTTGCCTGAAAAAGTTTACTTTTCGATGCACTTATTTGTTTCCACTAACATCTCAAGTTTACATTTTTTTCCCGTCGTGTTTAATTTCACTTTCTCTCTCTATTTCTTCTACCTCATTTTTTCTCATTCTCTCTTGCTCTATCTCTCTTTTTCTGTTTCTCTCTATCTTTATTTCTCTCACTCTCTCTTTCTTGCCATCTCTTTCGCTTTTTATGATTTTCCCTCTCCTTCTTTCTTTCTCTCTCTCTCTCGCTCTCGTGCTCTCTCTTCCTCTCGCTCGCTCTCTCTCTCTCTTCCTCTCGCTCGCTCTCTCTATCTTTCTCTCGCTCGCTCTCTCTTTCCATATTGTATATCATCCTTTTCTCCATTTGTCATTTCGATGAGTTGGCATTTATCGCTTCGTCTGCATTTCATCATAAACTTTCATGTCATTTAATATGGGGAAAAACCATACAAAACATCATACTGACTGATTTGGAGTTTCGTTGTCGCACTTAAGTTCAAACTAGTGAACATTGAACATTTTAAGAAAATTAAATTTGAAACACGTATGTATAAACTTTAAAATTGTATTTCATTCAATATAACAGTGATGTTGAGAACTATTTTCATCATATCTAACAATGTGCAAAAATCGTGTGTGTCAGTGTGTCTAATGGAATAAGTGACGACTGTCGACAGAATGAGATATATGATTTCTAATAATTGAGATTGAAACCGCCACAAATTCATAAGATATGTCGCGTACATCGTGTCTCAACATCATTCAACAAAATACCACATTTTCAATAAACCAACGTTCTCAATTTCCCACACCGAAATTCTCACTTTATACTTATGCTTGTATATATGTACATTTTCACATTATAATTACTATGTTCGGCATTACAACGAATAAATTGGCGTTGTACATTTTGTCACACTGTTTCTCACGCCTCAACACTTTTCACAGAGCCCGAGACGATTTGGCAGCTTCAAGTGATTTAATTTTCAAAAACTTAATGCGATTTGTTTTACACATTTCCTCATTCTCCTGAAAAGAAACGCGATTTTCCATTTAATGGAAACATTTCAATTGCAACTGCACCACATATAACAAGAGCTCAGTTTTCACCTCAACATAAATCCTTATACAATATACACACATAACGAAGAATATCATTGTTGTATTTTCTATACAATTCAAATGAAGATATCATAAAAACAAAACTCATCTGCACCATTCAACCACATCAAACAAAAACACAATTAATTAAAAAGTTTATCATTTCTAGAAGAAGAAAAAAAAGGAAATGGGTGCAAGAGATACGTTTTTTATAAGCAGAAACACAGCATTTTTCAATGTATGGCAGAAAAATCAACTGTTTTCAACTAGTTTGGAGAGATTTTACGATGCAGTGTGTGCACGGCTCAAAAATCTCATTAGTAAATATATCAAGAAAATATGCAATTGCCGACTTGAGAGAGCAAATGGCAAAGGAAGAAGTTGATGGGATGAGAAGAAGAAAAGAGAGAGGCCCAGCGAGAGATTTCGAGAGAGAGAGAGAGAGAGAGAGAGAGAGAGAGAGAGAGAGCGAGAGAGAGAGAGCGAGAGAGAGAGAGAATGAGGTGGATTTAAAGGGAAACCGAGAGAGGGAAAGAGAGAAAAACCGCGCGAGAGAATGAATGAAGAGAGAGGGAGAGAGAGAGAGAGAAGGAGAGAACGAATGAGAACAAGACCGAGAGACCGAAAAACTATGCAGGAAGGAGAGAAAATGAAAGAGAATACGTTAAGTGGTGAGATTTTACTTTCCAAATGAATTCCCATACATCAGACATTGCAATTTGCCAGACAAGGTTCATCCAACCAATTTGGCCGGATTAATTTTTTTTTTTGAACTGGATTATTTTGTTATTTATCTATGATGAAATGTTTCAACTAGATAAAACTGAAATCGTTTCACAAATATTGACACAAAAAAAAAGGTGTTCATCCCTCACAAAAAACCGTACGAAATTGAATGTTTTTTCTTACATTTCTAAATGTTTTTCGGTTCTCTGAAATAATTATAAAAAAATTGCTGCAGATAATTTAAAGTTTTGATTGCGATAATTTTGTTGTGACCGTTTGGCTTTTTGTCATTTAACCAAACCCTTATTTTTAAGCAAAGCATAAAATAGAAATTAACCGTAAATTTTTTCCTCATTTCTACAACATTTGTTGTTGTAAAAATAACTTTTTTTTCCTAACAACGATGTACTCGCACTGTAAGTGTTTCAAACTTTTACATTATGACAATCAAAACGACATGCAATTAAGAAAATTTGTTATGAAAATGAGACAAATAAGGAAAGAAATAAACGATGCGAAACTCAAATATCCATAATTATAACTGTCCGCCCTTTTATGTGTCCAGATAAAGATGATAAACATATAAAATGTTTATGTTTATAAATAAACATGATGACATACACCAACTCACTTGCATACACACAGTTGGATATTAATAAAATACGTCTTTATTAATAAAAACGAAAATAAATGTATATATTAGATAATATTATTGCAAAAAAGATCATGAAAAACAGGCATCGTGCTCTGTGATGTTGGGACTGAATTTGATTTCACTCAATGTGTTTGGTAGATATAAATGCGGTAAGCGATGTCTTTTTTATTCGAATTTTGTTCGTGTTGTTTCTTTTTATTCGGTTTTTGGTCCGAAAATTAGCACATCCATCAGAGGGTGAAGCACCATAAGTTGAAACAAACACAGATGTTCGCATTTCCGAACTGTGTGTTACGGTTTTTATATAGGTTAGCAACATCATAATGTGGATTTCGAAACAGTCGGCTCCAAATGGTTTGAACAAAAGTAGAAAATGAATGAAAAAGAAAGAAAGGCACAAAAAAAACAAGCTCATCAGCAAAAACGAATTCGTCTTCAAAGCCACTTCAGTGCGGTGCAGTATTATCAAGTTGACAATGAAACAAAATTCACCAGCCATAAATAACTGCAAGAAAAATGACCGAAAACATAAAAACATTCATTCACTCACAACACAAGCACACACACACACATATATACACACTGCTCTCGTTCTTCTCATTGACACTATGATCTTTTCTGACCTTATGCTTTTGCTTTGGCTTTTCCGCATAGAAATAAAATTTATTTCACAAGAAATGCGAAAAAAATCTCTCCATTTATTTGCGACGCTTTGCTATCTGGGTGATTGCTGCATCGTAAAAGTTTTGGCCAAACAGTTTGTTTGTTTGCGTTCTCTTTTTTTTGCTATCTTCCCTTTCCCTCGTACTCTCTCTTTATTTATCTCTCTTTTTCTCTCTCTCCCTCTGTCCCTCTCTATCTCTCTCTTTCTCTCTCTTTCTCTCTCTCTCTCTCTCTCTCTCTCTCTCTCTCATTTGTCCATTTCACAGTTGTCAGTGGCTACGTGATTACCGAGATTATCGGTCAAAAGTTTTATCACTTTTTCATGGGCAAAAGAAAAGTCAAAAAGTTGCAAAAAATGACAACTGATTAAATGTGTCTTAACTTTTACGCAAAATACTTTTGTCGTTGTCGTTTTCGTGTATTTTTTCTCTATCTTTATTTTTCTTCAAAAAATAAAAAATAAAAAAAAACAGTGAAAAAAGCGTTGACAAAAAAAAAACACATTGATTTTTCTTCGATAAAAGACTTATATCCAGATTATATGGAACGGAAGACTTATTTAGTTTCGAATCGTATTTTATCCCAACAAAGAAATTGCACTAGCGGGATTTAAGAGATCAATGAAAATTGCCTTCGCATGGAATTTATAGCGAATCGAATGGAAGAAAATCAATGGTCGTCAAGTACTTGAACACGTGCAGAACTAGTCTCATCGAAATTTCAATCATTGGAATAAAGCTTATCAGCAAAGCACATCCATATACTATGCGCTACAAATTGACATAAAATCGATTCAAAGGGAACAATTTATGATTTCTGCATAATTCGGTAAATATGCATGCATATGGTTCATATACTATAGTCAAATATTGAAAATTATCCAATGTTTAGTGCGATTGTGATCAGAAAATTTATGCGTTCAAATAGATTTTTGGCTAAAACCATTTTGTCTGTTTCAATAAACATAAAACATCCGCAATTACTCGATATGTTGTTCCGGTTTAATTTCCGATTGTTTTTTTTTTCCCTTGTTCGAACAATCGAACAACCATATTTCCTTTGTCCCATGTTCAACACATGACACATAATCAAAACAAAAAGACCATGGGTGAATTTGAAATTGGTTTTTGCTGCAGTCAACTAGACTGCACATAAAGTTTTACTCATACTTGAACACAAAATATTCTCGATTATATCAAAGTTGGTTTTGTGGTTTTCAGTTGGTTGTGTTTTTGCTCATAAAATTCGACTGAATTCTAATAAATTCTATCTCTTGTATTTATCGATCTGGGTAAAATTTTATTGTGGAAATATTTGAAATGAGAAAAACATTGCATATTGACTGCAATGTTTCTACTGGCCGAACAATTCGAAGAGTCGATTTGACTATCGTATGATGACATAGCGTACAAATCAAAAAGAGAATGAGATTAAGGTAGAGATTGAGAAAGAGAGAAAAATATTGAGAGAAATAGGGAGGACGGGAGAGAGGGGAAAACATTTTCATAATTCAAAACCAGAATTTTTTCCATGCTCAGGTAAAATGATGATTTTTCATCGATTTTTTCTCAATTCTTCTGAAAAAAAAAATTCTTAACTTTTTCATTGCTATTTTTCAATTTTTTACTGCACATTATATACTCTTAACCAAAATCGACAGAAATCGCAGCTGAGAGTTTTCATAGTTTTATCGTTCAGTAATAGTATTCTAGGCAAAAAAAAAAATGCTAATTTAATCATACGTTCTGAAGGTTTTCTTTCCACCAGTTTCACATTGAACACTTATTCGCATCAATGCATCGATCGTATCATGGATTTGGCTTATTTTTCGATAGTAGAGTGTATTGAAACTAAATGAGATATTCAGTATATGTATGTACGTACTTATGACACTGTACATTTATTCAATAAGTGCTTACATTTCAATTACAGTTTCACATCGGGTTTGTTTTTGTCGTTTTTTTTTTTTGTTGCTTTGGACTCTTAACATTCTCGATTTACAATGAGTCTGTTAATGTTCAGTCATAGATAAAATCGAATCGAATGTTGAAGAATCAATGAACAAGATAAAAATGTGCATGCAATGGAAAATGTGTCGCATATATTCAATAGAATCAATCTGCATCAATGTGTATCTGAAAATGCACCACAAATCGTGCACATTTCAGCCAATTATTATGAGGAAACTTTGTGAAAAGTGCTTTTGATTTTTCTTTTTTAATCTTTACATTGTAAAATCCAAATGAAATATTCATTCCAATATGAAATGGTTTATGCATGAAGGAAAAGCGTATTTGCTATTTGAGAATAAAGTTAAAATTCAAAATGCGATTGCATTTTTTTTTTCTTCTTTACATTGGATAGATTTTATCTTTTCAACTGATTGGTTATAAATATGAAAGCAATGAAGAGATGCATTAGCTTTTACATTTAATTCAATATGATGTCTTATTTTCATTTTTTTAACGGTACAATATTTCGTACATGATTTTGGCAGCTTTAAATAGTATTTTTTACATCTACAGACAACTCACATTTTCAATGATTGTAGATATTGATAATGATTAGTAACGATTCCATCGAAATATTCTTTTTGGACTTTTTATGTCAATCACATGAAGGAATACATTTTTTTTTAGATTTTTTAACGAGACTGTCTGCAGTCAGGCATGACTTTTATCTGTTTCTGATTTTTAATGTGTGTTTTATGAGAGGGAAAGGGAGATGGAGAGGCAGATGGAAAGGTATAGAGAAAAAAAGAGAAACACACACAGACAGACAGACAGACAGACCGAGAGAGAGAGAGAGACAGACAGAGAGAGAGAGAGAGAGAGAGAGAGAGAGAGAGAGAAAGAGAGAAAGAGAGAATTAGAGTGAGAGAGAGAGACCGATAAGGAGAAAAGGATTGTTATAAAGAAAAGAGAAAGAGAATGCGTTGAGTTTGGGATAATCGAGTGGATTGAAAATTCATTACACGCGTCGCTACAGCAGACAAAAAATGTAAACTTAAGTATAGCCGATAGGCAAGTCTGGATTGATAGATTCAGACCATTTTTTGTTTGTTCATCGTAATGGATTTTCGTTCTAGAACAAATGCAAGAGTGTATAAGGTTAAAACAAGGAAAAATTTCAAGTACACGAATCAAATTGATTCAACGTAAGAAAAAGTGATTTAAAATTAACAGTAATTTTACTTCAATAAAAAAAAAATTCAAGAGAACGTGCTCGCCGTTTGTCGTTCAATTGATTCAATTCGATTTTTCCAACGCAAATTACATTTCACATTGCATATGATGTAAGGTGTTCAAAGTTTGTTTATATTTTTTTCCCTTTCTTCATTCAATTCACTTCAAATTTCTTCATCTTCTGCAAGATCGAATTGATTTTTTCCCTTTTTTTTCCTTTCCAATTTATTTCTTTTTTTCCCATTGATTTCAATACTAAAATGCAACGAACGTTAAACTAAATTGAAAACTTTTAATGGACAACAGTTTTGTTTGCCAATGTACTTTTGAAATGATTGTTGTATATTTGTCGACAACAAATACACATCATTGTTGGTTCAATTGACGATTTCATCTTAAGAGATATATATCGGTCTCTTGCTGCAGGTTAACAGTGGAGAGAGGGAGTAAATGATGTATAAAATGTTAGTTTGGTAAAATTATTTGATCGAATCTTATTGCTGGATAGACCTCAAACACTTGTACAGATGTACACATCAAATGCACACGACAATTTTGACCACAAATTGAAATTGAAGTGCGGTCATTGTTGAATTCATGAAAACAGCAACAAATCACAATTTAAAGTTTTATAGAGTTGGTTGGTACGATTTAGTTTGAAAGCAATTTCATTTCAAGCAAACATATTCGAAACATATAAAATGGGGAATTGCATTGAGTTTATGGTATTGTTAAATGGTTCCTTCGATTAGGGTATGT
This sequence comes from Resseliella maxima, assembly GCA_029041755.1. NCBI lineage: Eukaryota > Metazoa > Arthropoda > Insecta > Diptera > Cecidomyiidae > Resseliella > Resseliella maxima. The sequence continues at coordinate 579,761 of JAQOWM010000933.1, forward strand.
ACACTTATTATTTTGAAAAAAAACATTTACAATTTCATGTCTGAAGGTAAGCATGTTTTAGGTGATGCATTGGTAACACAATGCTTTAGAACATATTTTTGAGCTCGTTAACTAATGGCCTTGTTTTTTCGGTTTATTCAACAATGGTACATAATTATTATTTTTGTTTGTTAATATGGTTGAAACATAGAATAAATGCAGAAATTAGAAAATTTTACAAAAGAATACTGTTTTATATCTGCTTTTTAGATTTAACCAAAAAATCGCCTTATGAAAACTTATACCTACTTCAATACAATCGGAAAAAAGAAAGACAGAAGGTTTGTTCCTTAAAATTTACTCTTAAATTGTCCTTATCTTTCAATGCTTTCATTCAAAGTATGTACAAAGATTCTTTGTCAAAGAACCATATATTTGCTTTTAAGATCATTAAAACTATTTGATATTATTGTTATTATTCGAATATTTGTTTTCATTACATTTTTATTTTACCGCATAACTTCTAAGTTGAATAAAAGATTTAAAAATAAATAAATTGTTTACGATTTCTGTAAAAAGCTCTTATTGCACGTGTGAATACGTTTTTAAGCACAAAGCCCATGAAACCGTGAATTAACATTAGTTGAACAAAGAGTTTTTTTTGTTGAGGAATTATTGCCTAATTTCGGATACAAATCTATAATGCACACAATAAAAATTAAAAAATATTGATTGAGACTGATGAAATTGTGAAAAAAGTGAATAAAATAAATATAAAAAAATCGTTTGCGATTTTTACTTCATCACTGCATGATGAACATAGTGTTCGATTATACTGTCGGTAGCCACAAAAATGTGTCATCGGTTTTATGTACAAGAGTGCAGTAAAGGTGCTACGTATACTTTGGTTCGAATGGTTTCTTTTATGTATATACTATTTGCAACTTTGGAACTATATACTGTTTACCTGATATTACACTGTCAGCTTCAAAACAATGGCACCTAACCGAAATAAAAATAAATAATGAAATGAAATGACAGAAATACCTAAGAAATATGGTTTTTAGTGGTTTTTTCCTCAGAGAAAACAACAGAAAATGACAACAGTAATATATAAGTACCTATTTACTAATAGAACATTAGTGTAACAAACATTCTGTGACTCATGTTCAGTTGCGACATTTTCCAAGATATTTTTTTTCCATTTTAATTTTCAATAATATTTACTCCGTTTTAATGAATTATAGAATGTTTTTGCGTCATTAAATTTTGAAAAAAAACCCAATAATTTCATTCAAAAAAAAAATATATAAAGAGTCTGCATCAAAACAAGCTATACATAATTTGAAATTTACGTATTACTCGCTCAAGATGAAGTCATTATTTTGGTTCTTTGTGGCATGTATCCTGATCAAGTGCTTTGTAAGTATTATCATACTATTAATTTATTTTCCACCTTAAGTATGCAAAGTATTCATAGCATCAATTCAGTCTATAATTTTTCAAGATTTACTAATAAAATCATTTTTATGTTCAAATTCATAGGTGCATAAATGTGATGGGCAGGGAGTCAAATTACTGCAAAATTCATTTAAAGAGATTTCTAAATCTGAAAAAATTTACAACGTTAAATACACGGGAAAAATCATCAATGCTAAACATTTGATTCGTGTCGAAACAGCAACATTTCCGAAAAATGATGTAAATGGTATGAATTGGGGTGTTGCAGTAAAAAAGAATGCAGACGATCTTTCTGTGGAGTTAGTGGCTAAAAACGTCCATAAAATTAAAAATTTAGACAAAAGAAAAATAACAATGAACGTTACAGTTGGAGAAAATAATGTGGAAAAATCCTTTACCGGAAAGAAAACATTTGTAATCTCATCACCTTTAGTCTCAGGCAATGAAATTAATGTCATATTTGATATTAAATTTGAATTGATATAATGCGTTAGTAACTGAGTTTGAATAGTCTCTTTCAATGTCAATAAATTGATTTTAAAATACCAACAAATTGTATAATACAGTTCAGCCACTGTATTTTCATTAGAAATAATCATGAATATTGTTCGCTACTAATGCTTGTACATTGTTATTAATACTTAAGCTTTGCTTGAGTGATATATGTGACTATACTTGAATGCTTAATTTGACAGCAACGCTTACGTATTAATAAGAACGTATACGCATAAGTACGAACATTCAATATTATTTCAATTTTAATTTAAACACAGTGGCTGGATACAATAAATTAATACCAAACGCTAATAATTCGTCACTTTATTCCATCAATTGTTTTGACAAGAAAGAATTTTGGTCACACGAATTTGGGACGCATGTAAAAACGAATTAATCGCGAGAAGCTTTGCGATCGAAAATTCCTTATTTAAAGCGAATTTTGATCGAGAATGGAAATGGATTTTGGTCAAGATTTGTTACAACTCAAAACTAATTCAATAAACTACAATGAATCATGCACTCAAGTTATGAGTCTCAAGTTCATACAAGAAAATAACATTTTTCATGGGAAAATGATTAAGAAAAGATTAAATAAAAACCGACTACAATAAAAATTGCGCCAACCAATTAATTTTAATCATTCGAATGATCTTCTTTCTTTTCAAATGTTGATTTTGAAAATACTCATTCAAAGAATGTACAAAGTTACATGGAAACACATTCGATTTTACAATCATATTACTGTTTGGTATTATTTTTTGGTAGTTTAAAACAATTTTTTTTTTTTAAATTTGTAATTTTCCCATATTTCCGCGGTTGCGTAAAATTATTGTTATCACTTTGGGAAAAAAAAACACACGTTTTTTCCACTGTAATAAGGGAAATTTCATCATACAGGTGTAAGAGGAATATTTCAAACCATTTTGCGTCATTTTGAATAATATTTTATCGGAAAATATTCTATTTTAATACTTTTTGAATGTATTTGCGTCATTCGAAATCTAACAGAAACCAAATTGTTTCATTCAATAGGAAATATATAAGGAGCAAGAATCAAAACTTAGCTACAAACAGTTTGTAATCTAATTTTTTTTCGAGATGAAGTCATTATTCTGGTCGTTTGTGGTGTTTCTTCTGATTAATTGCATCGTTAGTATTGTTTTTAATTTATTTCTCTAATTATCGTGAAATGAATCAGTAAAACTCAAGAAAAATAGAATAGAAATTACAGAATAAATTTTCTTTCAATTTCGTATCTAATTTTCTACAATTCATTTGTAAAAAGAATTTGTATCTTCAAATGTTTAGGTACATCAATGTAATGGACATACAAGCAAATTGGTAAAATCTTCATTCGAAGTGATTCCTGAATCCAAAAATAGTATCTATCACGTTAAATATACGGGAAAAATCATCAATGCTCGCTATTTAAATTTCGTCGAAACAGAAGTATTTGAGAAAAACAATATAAATGGTATGAATTGGGCTGTAGCAGTAAGAAAGAATGTAAACGATCTTTCTGTAGAATTAGTGACTAAAAGTCCACTACAATCTATTAAAAACACAAAAAAAAGGAAAATTACAGTGAACGCTACAGTGGGAGGAAAACAACGAATAGCACTAACTATTGGAATGAATAATTTAATGATCAAAAATGTGCCCGCCGTCGATAGTGACGAAATTGATGTCATTTTTGATGTTAAATTTGAAATGTTGTCAAAATAAAATGCAACAACCTCAGTAGCTTCAATTTCAATAGATTCATTTCGCTTAATTGTGGTGTTACAATCATTGAATACTGTTTTCATTACTAATTCCGAAATATGTGTATATATGCACATATTATAATATGAATAAAATTTAAATGCTACTAAATTGATGTCGTTGTTTTATTTTATCAATTTTCTGTTGTAATAAGGGAGAAAGAATTTTTTTCGTGAAGAAATATGAACATTTAAACAACAAAATCGATTTTTAATAGAAAAAAAAAACATGGAAATCGAAAATAATTTTTACGATAATTCACGTTATTTTCATGAATTTTTTCAGTTTTGCCTTTTTTTTATATAAAAAAAAAAAATTTTTAAATGATATGAACTCAAAGATCACATTATTGATCTTTGTAGTTGAAACTTTTTTGAATCGAAAAACAAATCCAGTTTCAAAGCAAACTAAAAACTTCACCTTTTACCATTTTCGTAAGGGATGAAATGTATCATTGATTTTTTCTCTTCAGTTCTCTCACACATCTTTGCTACATATTTTCGTATGTAGATTGTAGATGGTCACCAGTCACTATATTTGATTAAAAATATCAGCGCTATATAGCACAGTAATCTGAAAATAATGATTTAAAAAATCACACGTAAACCATGTGAGCGCAACTTGTGATGTTTAGCTGTGCGAATTCTATGCTATTTTCATAAAAAGAAATTGTCAATCATTCATAAATTTCATAATCGTTCAACGATTTCAATTTGTTGTGTCCCTTGTTCCAATCAAAACAATAGCATCAATTTTATTGAAATTTGTTGTGTCCTTTGAAATGGATTTCACAATCAATATTCAAGGCAAAAAAACTGTCAAGTACCAAAAAGAGATAACAATTTTATTGAAAACGTAATGAAATATTCGTCATTTGATTGATATGCAGTTTTGCATCAAAAGGTCATGATAAAAAATCAAAAAATTTGGCAATATTTACGACATTCAATATTTGATTCATTTTTTTATATTTGAACAAGAATATTGTTTTCATTCAGTGCACAGTTGCTCTTTTAATGAGAATTATTGTAACGGACGAGCATCAGCATAATTTCTCTAGAAACTGATAACTTATCATATGATTAATTTTTGGACTTGTGAACTTAAATTCGTTTATAAACAGATCAGAACACTCATTTTAACATAAATAAAATAAATATTTATCATTGAGTCAGGAATCAAGTGAGTTGTGCGTGAGAAAATTTTAAAATGTTTCGTGTAATTTTGGTAGCTGTAATTTTGGCATCTAATTGCCACTCAAGTGAATGCAAAATCAATGTGGAAGTATTTGGCGTAAATATTTCAGATATTTTGACACGCATCGAAAAATCAATTGCTCTAGATGTGGACTTTAAATTCAATGTAAATTTATTTGGAGTGAATGTTACAGAAATTGTTGCACTTTTTTCTACACCGGTAGATCCAAGTTTAGTTGAGGATGCAAAAGCAACAACGGTATTAAAAACATATTTCTACATTTACAAGCGAATTTGTTATCTTTTTTTAAAAAACATGATCGCTTAAACTACTTTAAAATGCTAAAATCGATTTACTTTAAAATTAGCCGGAAATTATCATAAAATACAACTACACTGCTGAGGTTCATTACGTAACAACTGAAGATGGCTACATTTTAGAAATGCATCGTATTTCTGGTGGCCCAACATCTCCACCGAAAAAAGGAAAAAGAGTGTGTTTATTGCAGCATGGCATTTTGGATTCATCAGCTACTTGGGTATTGAGCGGACCAGGCAAAGGGCTTGGTGTGTAATTTTTGTAATTATTTCTCAAATGGAAATAAAATATTATTTCATTTATTCGTAGGTTTCATATTGGCATCGTTAGGATTCGACATTTGGTTAATGAATAGTCGCGGCAACTTTTATTCAAACAAACATATTACATTAAAACCATACAGCATATTCCCATGGAAATATGGACAATTTTGGTCATTTTCATTTCATGAACTTGGAAAATATGATTTACCAGCCTGCATTGATTATATTCTCAAAAAAACTGGTGAAGAAAAGTTGCAATTTCTCGCACATTCTCAAGGAACCACAAGTTTTTTCGTTATGGCTTCCGAAAGACCTGAATACAACGATAAAATCGGTATAAAAGCAAAAGTGTTTTAAACATGGAAAAGCCCTATTGTTCTATTTCATATTCGGCGCATTGCCTAGGTTGAACACACATATAACATTGATTAGCCTGTTAAAAATGAGGGTGCTTACATCGACTCAACATTATTTTGAATCGATAGGGCCTTTCCATGGTTTAAATTAGCTTTTCCTTCCTAGCATATTCCAGCATGGTTGAAAATATCTTAAATAGAATATTTAAACATTTCAGAAATGATGCACGCATTATCACCAATAGCTTATATGTCGCATGTTACCAATCCAGTGATTCACGTTCTCTTGAAGATTTTACATATCGCAAAGGTATACTCTTTAAATAATGAAAAGCGATTGATGCTCTCATATAAAAAAGGAATTCACTACAAATGGATTCCAACACCATTCTCTATCATTTTCATTCTTCAGTTACTCACTGTCAAGTACATTCCTCCGATGACGTCTACTATAGCATTACAAGACTGTCGAATAACTCAATTGATACTTAAGCATGCATTTCTTTCTATCAGTGGATACAAAACTAATCAGCTAAATACGGTTTGTGTTGGAAAAAATTCAAAGTTAATAAATTTTAATTATCTTTTTCTCTGTTTGTAATATTTCATATTCGCGCAGACATTGTTGCCAGTTATTTTTTCGCATGTTCCAGCTGGTTCATCGATAAGACAATTTCTACATTATGCCCAACTTATCAAATCGGGCTACTTTCGAAAGTTTGATCATGGATTTATTACGAATTTCTATGAATATGGTAGTTTTTCACCACCAAAATATGATTTGAAAAGAGTAACTACTCCAGTTGCCCTGTATTACTCACCAAATGATTGGTTATCAGCTGTTGAAGATGTTCAAAAATTAAAAAATGAATTGCCAAACGTTATTAAGGATTACGTGATAATAAAGAAACAATTCAATCATAATGATTTCCTTTGGGGCATCGATGCACCAGATGTTTTATACAATGATATTATTGAAACAATTCAAGACTCTGTTAATTAACATATTTAGTTTTAAATGGATTTTTCAAAAAAATGTTTTCAATTTTTAATATTTTAAATAAATGACAAAAACTTCAATAATTTTCTTTGATTGGAATAAACAATTTTTGATTCATGATTAGAAAAAATAAAGAAAAGGCTTTTTATGAAGGTCGTTTTATAAAGAAATTTATTTCTCTTCCAAATATAACATGATAAAGAGAATCCTGCTTTTATACCGATTTTATCGTTGTATTCAGGTCTTTCGGAGTCATAACGAAAAACGTGTAAAGATTAAGAATTTTAGGCAGAACAAATTAATTTGATTTATTGAATTGACCGTAACCGAAAGTGAACCGCACTTTACAGAGAAGAAATTCGTTCGTTGAGAAAGATATTGTCGATTTCAAAGCTGTGCAACCAAAATACTACGCGCTCTATCTACGCTATGCAAATTACATAACGTAGCCTACTACGGCCCATTGAATATTTGCATGACATTGCACGCCTCTGATTTATAATTTCATGATCGTACGCCGGTTTTAATTAAAACCGCTGCATGACTTTAAAATTGATTTAATAATCAATATTCAAAGGAACCGACTGTCAAGCACTGGAGGAAGATTAATAAATTAACTGAAACCAAAAAATGTAAAAATTCTATATATATAATAAAAATAAAAATAAAAATATCAATATCAATATAATTTCATTTTTGAAGGTTGTGAGCTGACGCATTAAAACGAAGTCTGTCCAAAACAACAATATATTAGTTAAAATATAAAAAGACAAATATATAGACTGTTATGAAATGTGTTCTCTCTCACACTCATGCGTCAATGCATCTGTATGCGCACAGCAAAATTCAAGCACAGCGCTACGTTAAATACTATCATATCACGGCAAGATAGTACAATATTGCTATCTCAATACACGCACAATGTAATATAGCAATTATAATGTCCCCACTCTCCCACCATCTGCTCAAAGGTCACATTCAACAAGCAAGCAAACCTTTGCCAATGTTTACGACATTTGGAATTAGTAGAGTATTGTTTTCGTTCAGTGCACATATTAGTAAATGACAATAACACTTGGTGCCAACACATTTTATTTGAAAATAAGCTGCTTTTTTAATGAGATTTAATGTAACGGACGAGCATCAGCATAATTTCTCTAGAAATTGATAACTTCACTTGGTGTAACAAAAGTTAAAAGTGAGTTGTGCGTGAAAAAGTTTTAAAATGTTTCGTGTAATTTTGGCGTCTAATTGCCAAGTGAAAACATAATTAATGTGGCGTGAACAGACTGTGGTGAAATTCTGATTAATTTTCGCAAAAATCAATCGGAAAATATGTTTAAGAAGTGGGCTAACTGAAAAAATTATTCTATGGCTGTGACCTAAAAATACTTTCCGAACAATTTTTGCAGAAAGTCATTAGAATACCACCACTGATTCATTTGCTATCTAGATATTCGCGTTTTTAGATATTCGTTACTGGTGAAGAATCTATTCGAACGGTATCAATTTAAATTAATCCTTATATTTTTGGTTGAAGAACAAATTGTTGTTTAGTTGAAGTAACAAATTCAATTAAAAATCGGTTGTTTTTTTTTTGTCTCTCGATTGTTTTGTATATGAAATCGATCTGACGTATTGTGTTTGTGTTTGTATTGTTGTTGACCATTCACAGAAACACAAATTTACAGAGATTTGTCTCAATTGGAGATTATGTTTTTAATGGTCATCGTTGTTCTTTAGATCAAGAAGATATAATCTGAATAAAGAGTTCGATGTTTTTCAATAAATAAATAAAAATATGTGGTTTTGTGAGTATTGACATTATTCAGCGATTTAATCTCAGCCAAACTAAATGAAAATTAGATGATTATGTTGTTTACATTTTTCTTTTGTATCGCTTTGTTTTGTTTGACATTATTACACTCTGAATCATCTGAATTTTGTTTTTGAACATATTTTGAATTTATGAATGTTTTTCTCTGGCTTATATCGCTTTGGCGTTGTGTCGTCGTATTATTCTTTCCTTTTTTCTTATTTTTCTCAGCTCTGAAATACTTGTATTGCGTTCATTTGATAGGTAAATTCAAAACCATTTAAATACATGCATACACACCTCACCGTCGATGAGACTTTCATTTCAACAAGTGTATTCGATTTATATTTGTATTGATAAATACGTTGGAGCGATGAAAAGAAAAAGGTGGAATGGAAGAACAACAATAACAATACTAACACAAACACAAATACAATGCGTCTGATCGATTTCATATTCAAAACAATCGAGAGACAAGAAAACAACAAAATCGTTTTCAATTGATTCTGTCAATTGAATTAAAAATATTTGTTTTTCAACCAAAAATATAAGGATTATTTTAAATTGATACCGTTAAATAGATTTATTTTTCATTTGATTCAAACGTGTGTTTATAAGCGAATTGAATCGGTAACACAGGCACTGCTATTGACTGAAAGTGTCCATCGAAATGAACGAACGATCGTCATGTAACGTTTACGCAAGCACCAGAAGATGGCAATGACAGATATTTGCCAGTAGCAAATGAATAGGTCTGGATTTCAGATATTTCGACATGCATTGAAAAACCAATTCCTCTAGATGTGGACTTTGAATAAATTTTAAATTTATTTGAAGTGGAATGTTACAGAAATTTTTGCATTTTTTTTTACGGTGTTTGTTTCATAACAAACGGTGTTTGTTTCATAACAAACGGTGTTTGTTTCATAACAAACGGTGTTTGTTTCATAACTGAATAACACCAACGACATTTGTGTTTCACATTCATTATGTTTTTGCCTAGGGGAATATTACTATTCGCAAATGCATTGAAAATACGCATAAATTCGTATAATTCGCATAAAAAATCCGTAATTCGCATGAATTCGCTTTGACGCGTATTGTAATACATAATGAAAATTCGCGCGAATTGGTACGAATTTGTGAATGCATAAAAACATCATACAGTATCATGGCGTTTGCAAATTTTGCAAACATTTCATTTACAAATTGTTCAATTTCATTAATAATATCATTGTTTATGCCAAGTAAGGAGATTTCGGTGTCAAAGGAACTATTTATTAAAATTGTTTTGATGTCGAATGGAACCTCTTCATTTAAAATGTGCCGTAAGTCATCAAAAAATTACTCCTGAAATTAATCTGAATACAGTTTTATTTATTTTCAATTTCAAACAACAAATATTCATTCACGGTACCATTTTATTTTTATTTGAATTTATCATAAAACAAAACACAATATTGAAAATAAACAAATAACTTGTATGGACAACAGCTTGCTTAATGAATGACATACATACAAATTCATACTATTTCAGAAAAATTCGCGAATTTGTATAGAAAAAATTCGAATTAATTTGCGAATTCCTGAATTCGCATGATAATTCGTGAATTCACTTATTAATTCGAAAAGTTGTTCGTAAATTCGCGAATTCGGAAAAAATTCGCAAGAGTAATATGCCCCTAGGTTTTTGCTTAGGCAATCGATTATAGCAACAATAACATGTAAAATACAAGTGGAACTGTTTTTAGTATTTTCGCGACAGTATTTTCTTTCATACAGGCACTTATGGAGCACATGTACGGGACGGCCCCGATTCATTCAAGTTTAGTCGAGGATGCAAAAGCAACAACGGTATAAAAGGCATATTTACAACTTTCAAACAAAATATTTTTAAAATTTTTAGTGAAATTATTTTTTTTGAAAAAAAAAAAAAAAATCAAAAAATAAATGACCACATGAGCTTGTTTGAAATGCTAAAATCGATTTATTTTAAAATTAGCCGGAAATTATCAGAAAATACAACTTCACTGCTGAGGTCCATAGCGTAGCAACTGAAGATGGCTACATTTTAGAAATGCATCGTATTTCTGGTGGCCCAACATCTCCACCGAAAAAAGGGAAAAGAGTGTGTTTATTGCAGCATGGCGTTTTGGATTCATCAGCTACTTGGGTATTGAGCGGACCAGGCAAAGGACTTGGTATGTAATTTTTGTGTTTATTTCTCAAATGGAAATGAAATATTATTTCATTTATTTGTAGGTTTTATATTGGCATCGTTAGGATTTGACGTTTGGTTAATGAATAGTCGCGGCAACTTTTATTCAAACAAACATATTACATTAAAACCATACAGCATATTCCCATGGAAACGTGGACAATTTTGGTCATTTTCATTTCATGAACTTGGAATACATGATTTACCAGCCTGCATTGATTATATTCTCGAAACAACTGGTGAAGAAAAGTTGCAATTTCTCGCACATTCTCAAGGAACCACAAGTTTTTTCGTTATGGCTTCCGAAAGACCTGAATACAACGATAAAATCGGTATATAAAGGCAAAAGTGTTTAAAAAAGATTTTCCTCCCTAGCATATTCCAGTGGTTAAAAACATTTTAAATGAAATATTTAAACATTTCAGAAATGATGCACGCATTATCACCAATTGCTTATATGTCAAATGTTACCAATCCAGTGATTCACGTTCTCTTGAAAATCTTACATATCGCAAAGGTATTCTTTCAACACTTTATTGAAGAATGGATTCCAAAACATTCATATAATTCTCTACCACTTTAATTTTTCAGTTGCTTACCATCAAATACATTCCTACGACAACGCCAATTATAGCACTAAATTTTGCAATAATTCAGCAGATCTTTAAGCATGCATTTCTCTCGATTTGTGGAAAAAAAACCAATCAACTAAATACGGTGTGTTTTGAAAAACTTTAAAGTTAATAAATTTTAATTACCTTTTTCTCTGTTTTTAATATTTCATATTCGCGCAGACATTATTGCCAGTTATTTTCTCACATGTTCCAGCTGGTTCATCGATAAGACAAATGCTACATTTTTCCCAACTAATTAAATCAGGCTGCTTTCGAAAGTTTGATCATGGAACTACTAATAATTTCCGTGAATATGGAAGTTCTTCACCACCAAAATATGATTTGAAAAAAGTAACTGCTCCAGTTGCCCTGTATTACTCACCAAATGACTGGATATCAGTTGTTGAAGATGTTCAAAAATTAAAAAATGAATTGCCAAACGTTATTAAAGATCACGTGATAATAAAGAAGCAATTCAATCATAATGATTTCCTTTGGGGTATCGATGCACCAGATGTTTTATACAATGATATTATTGAAACAATTCAAGACTCAAGTTAATTAACATATTTAGTTTTAAATGGATTTTTTAAAAAATGTTTTCATTTTTTAATATTTTAAATAAATGTCAAAAACTTCAATAATTTTCTTTGATTGGAATCAACAATTTTTGATTCATGATTAGAAAAAATAAAGAAAAGGCTCTTTATGAAGTTTATTTTATAAAGACATTTATTTCTCTTCCAAATATAACATGATAAAGAGAATCGTGTAATGATTAAGAATTTTAGACAAAACAAAATAATTTGATTTATTGAATTGATGAATAGATAGATTTATGATTCATTGTAAACAGTTGATTTTATTTGTTGTCTTTTTTATTTTTTTCTTCAAAAAGTTCAATGATATGCGAATAACCTTGAAAAAGAACGAAAACATGATTTTCTTTTGAAATTACGGATCAATTGATTGTTTTACCTAATCTAACAGCAACATCATATGCAGTTTCTCCTCTTTTATTTTTAATAGTTCTATCGGCTCCATTTTCTAAAAGCACTTTGACGCAGAGAGGATCCTCTGTAATAATATGAAATGTTAATACCAAAACATTGATTTAATATAGATTTTCAAATTAATTACTATTGTGGACACAAAAATGAAGGTATGTTCTCAATATATTATTAGAACATATACGATTGATACCATTTTCAATCATCTTTTGATAATACATGTTTAGAGCTGAAAAGCATATAAAAATTTCAATTTTAATTTAACAAGTTTTCCATTTTTTTTTTTTCTTTTTTTTTCATATAATTTTAGTCATGAAAATACCTTCTCTACTCATTTGTTCCCATTCCTTATCCTTTAAATGGCATTCTCTAAAATTGTAAACACATTTTTAAATTAAAATTATTATCATTACAATAAATAGAGGAACAATACAACTTACGAAACTGGAACAATGTCTAAATTAAAATCATGAATACAATTAAAATTAAAACGAATAAAAATTTTAATGTAAATTTGCTTAATATTAATATTGTTGATTTTACTTGTATCGTTTAATTCTGCCTTTTTAATCATATCAATGACTTCTTCATAATCATGTTTGAAAGTTTTGAATATTTCAAGTGTTTGTAAAGTTAATATTTTCCATTCCGCCAATTCCAATGTAGTTTTATTTGAATTATTTCTTTCGTGAATATCAGCTCCATTTTTAATTAATTTCTTAACACAGTCACTCATCCCTGATAAATTGAATGTTTTTCAAGATATTTTTTTGATTAAAATGCATTTCATTTATTTGAAAACCAATCCACAAAATACCTAACCAAACACAAATGTGTAAAACAGATGAATTTCTCATATAAGGATTTTTTGCATTTACACAACCTCGATCTATCATCATGTAAGTCACGTTTTGAAAACCTGTACGATAAGCATTGTTACTGTTATTTTTAATTTGAATTACATTTTTTACTCTTTTTTTTCATGTTTAATTCAAAACTATTATCCAATAGTGCATACCTTGATTTTTGATGTAATTTAAATTCATTATTTCCGTAGTGCAGCTTCTTTAAAGATAAAATGAATTACTTTGATATTCGCCGTTTTTAATGATTCAAACTTACTTTCCATAGGAACTATTTGCACAAACGCAAAATAAGAAAATAATTGTAAATAAAAACTTCATTATTTATGAAGAAAAAATATGTCTTATCCCGATGAAATGTACAGAATAAATGATGTAAGAATGCTCAGTTCCCAATTGCATTTGCAGTTTATCAATATAGAATACGAGAGTTCGTTGTTCTCATTTCATATAAAGAAGACAATCCGGTTTTGGTTAGAAATTGCAAAAAAAAAAATGTTAAAGTCATTGACATTAACAATGACCAGTCAGTGGCGATCACTCAATGCGAAAGAAAATATTAACTTGAAAATTAAATTTTTGTAAAAACATTTTTTGAGCAATTTTCTATGAGAATATGCACCTTTATATTTTACTTACAGCTCGTTAAATTACTGAATATTACCAGTATTGATGTGTTTCGTTTTTGAAAATGGGATTTTTCTATTCAAATGATGTTTTAGATCTTCATTAACATGAATTTTATGCAGATAAATATTATTTTGGCATTTGTTTCACTTTGTTCGAAAAGTTCAATAATTTCAATCCCTCAATGAAATAAATTGATAACGATTTCATTTTTTTCCAGCTAAAATAGTTTTATTGATTTCTTTTTGTTAAATTCAGCCGTATGAAATGTAAAATTCCAATATTTATTGTGATTATTTGTTTGCAGAGCATGATTAAATGTACATCCATGCGTACACATTGACTTTACATGTATACATCAATGTGAACAATGTCTGTACAGATGCATGTACATCTGTACATTGACTATATCAACGCAAACGGCACAAAATTATAATTTGCCGTTCGCAAACCCGCAACGGTGTGTAAGCGATAGACTATATACAATTCAAAGTGTATGAGTAAAATTGCTTGAAATCGTAATATGGAAAACACGTTAAACTGGCTGCATTGGAGTTGCTGCATACTCTGCTTGTTTGTAAACAAACTTTCCTATCATCATGTACGTTCGTGAAGATTTGTTTTTTTTTTTTTTTTGTAAGAAATACGTTGATTTGTATACAGATACAATCGAAAAAAAAATAACACTGAACATCTCAGAGATTAATATACAAATTCATCGAAATGGCAGACAATACAGGCCCTCTCTCTCTGTATTACAGAGAGTAACTAAAAAATTTTAAAACATTGAATGAGCTTATTTGGCATGAACTATTGTGGGAATAATTGTTATTAATTAATGATTTTTGTAACATCCATGGTCCAAGTAACGATTGCTTTGTAACAAAAAGAAAAGCGGATGTCAGTTATGTATCTAGAACAAATGGTCCATAGTAATGTGCAACTGGATGTATCTCTCTACAACAAGATGCTGAAAATATTTCACGAATTTCACTTGATGAATAATGAAAACAAAACAATCGAGTTCATTGGTGAAATGATTAGCAGATGTTCGAAAAATTGAATTAAAAAAAAAAAAAATTGCTGAACCCAGTGTTTTCAATGGAAAATTTAAAGCAAAAAACCGAAATGTAAGAAAACGTGTAATTGTATTTTTTGTAATTCAATTTTTTGAGACCGTTGAGTCCTGTTTCCAAAATATCATCGACTTCAATTGATTTCAAAGTTAGAATCAACAGATTTACCAAAGAATGAGATAAGAAATGATTGAGAAAAAATAATATATATAAAAAAGAAAAATGATCCAAATTATGGTTTCAAAATTCAATGAAATTCTAACGGAAAATTTCATCACAAAATTTGACCGTTGGAAACATTTGTTGCAATTTTATTCGAAAGCATAAGCCATAAACAAAACCATTTCTTCAAAGGTGATATATATCGTGCATTTTTATAATATCCAATTTTTCCTATTGATGATTAAAACGTTTTGTAATCAGCTTACAATATGTTCAATGTCTGTAAAGTATATAGTATATGAAAACAATATTGCACAGAATGTCGTATTATATTAAATTATTATATTTTCTAATTTTTAACAGAAATGAAAACATCACACGTTGAGTAATATATTCACTTAATTTATTTTAAACTTCGACTGTCTTGTGTTCGTTATTCAAAGAATGAACAGAAAAACAGAATATTTTTTTTTTTTTTTTGTAGAAACGAATATGTATAAAAATGGTTTTACATACGTGGATTAACTCAAATTATTTTTTACAATGAAGCTGTTATCTCAAGTTGTCGTAGCGTGCTTATTGATAGAGTGCTTTGTAAGTATTTATTATTTGCTTTATTTTTAATTCATTTTGCTAGAGGTCTCAAATATTGACATCATCATTTAATTTAATTTTTGTTTAAAATTACAATCAAAAAAATTATCATGTGTTTAATAAACTTGTTTGTGATCGTTTGAGATTCATTCAAATACGAAAAAATACAAAAAGCATTTTTGTTTTTGTTTCGAACAAATCGAACCGAACCCGAGCACGGAAATAGGGAAATTTTCGAACTCCTACTGTTCAAGGTCCGTTCGGTGAACATCTCAAGCACTGCTTATGTAGGGATGTGCTATTAATGATGTAAATTTACATTTTATAATTTTAATAAACTTCATATTCAATAGAATTTCTGAATATTTTCTTCAGTCTATTAGATTATTGAATATTGAATACGATGTGACCCGTTGAGATGAAACAATGCCTGTAAAAAAATATAAAAAAATATAAGTAAAACATAAATGAAGGGTCGGGAGTGAAAATGGCCAAGAAAAAGTTTTAAATAAAAGTGTCCACACTCCATACAAAACAGCATGTAATCGCCATATAAATTGTAAGGAGTGTGGACACTTTTACTTAAAACTTTTTCTTGGCCACTTTCACTCTCAACCCTTCAAATATAGTTGCAAGCAAAACTGAAACAAGAACGAGTTGCGAATAAGTGTGAAACATAAAAACGTTGCAAATAAAAGTGAAACACAATTCAAGTGTAAATTCACATTTGAATTGTGTTTCACTTGTATTTTTTCAATTTTTACAGGCATTGTTTCATCTCAACGGATCACATATCGTATTCAATATTCAATAATCTAATAGACTGAAAAAAATATTCAGAAATCCTCTTGACAAATAAGAATATTTACTATAGTTCTTCAAAACAACAAAAAATATTCGTGAAAAAATATAAAACGAAAATATTTCTACACATAAATGTCTCCTTTATTGTTTTTTTGTATGAAAATTATTTTCATTCTCGAATTTATAAAAATGGCATTTCTGTTGTGTATTTAACTACAATATTAATATATATAATAACATTCACTGCAAATTGATGAAATTGATCAATTTTGGTTGGTATTCACGATGTTTTTAAATGGATCATTTTATGAATGTTTCATATCATTATGGAGTAGATTCAATGGTTTTTATTATTAACGGAATTTTGTTTTCTTTTTTCCAACAAATAGGTGCATCAATGTGAGAGTGCTAAAAGTGGTAAAGCATAATTGAAATTTTATGAACTATTAAATAGAATGTAAAAGGTTAAGAGTAAAAGAGATAGCATTAAAATACGAAAGATACTATGTGGAGAAAAACGATGGTGTTCCGAATTGTGTCGATAAAATCTTTCAATATTATCAATTATACTCTTGAGGTGGATTTATTTATATTAGGAAACTTGATTATAGATAGAAGAAAAGTGGACGAAATGTGATAATAAAATTATATAAAATAAGTTATAAAGTATTGCATCGAGTTTTAAAACTACTTGCTGCACATTTCTAATGCAATCATTCATTTGTTAAAAGTATATTTTGAGAAAAAAAAAATATTAATAAAAATATTTCGAATTTTATTTTCAGAACTAATTATTGAAGATGAATATTATGAAAGAACCAAGGCTTCATATACAATAGTTCTCACCAATATCGAAAAATTTGACACTGCAATATCAAAAGAATTTACATTACAAAAATTGCCATGGTGTTTAGTAGCAACAAAAAATAAAAGTTCAAATCACCTTGAAATCCATTTAAGATCAATGGTTGATGATAAAAAACTCTTTCCAAAAAGCATTAAAATATCGATGATAGCTCAAATATCTATGGACACATTAGCAGCATGTTGTCCATTACTTGGTCAGAGAACATTGACACGCGGTGAATCATTGAATTCATTGAAATTCAAAGATTGTTTAACAATTGATCTCATCGATTGGAATGATTTGACAAGACCAAAGAAAATGTTTGTATCAAACAGACGTATCAAAATCGAGGTTGATTTGAATGTAAAAGAAACAGAATATGAAGGTGGTGTTGAATTCAATTGTCCAATTTGTTATAATACATTTGAAGAGTCAGTTGCTAAAATCACTCCATGTGGCCATATGTTTTGTGAAGATTGTATTGATAATTTTTTCAAAAAATGCCGCAATCATTTATGCCCAATTTGCAAAACAAATATCAATGAGAGTACATTGATTACTAGTGTTTTGCCTTAGTATGTTAAATATGAAATATTTCTAGTAAATAACATTTCATCTAATTCATATTTTTTCAATCTAGTAAAAAAGATCCAGCTTCAAAGAAAATGAAATTATACTGTTCAATCTGTGACAAACGATTTCAAGATAAAAAAA
The DNA here is from genome assembly GCA_029041755.1 of Resseliella maxima. NCBI lineage: Eukaryota > Metazoa > Arthropoda > Insecta > Diptera > Cecidomyiidae > Resseliella > Resseliella maxima. Next base: position 597,942 of record JAQOWM010000933.1, read on the forward strand.
TGTCTTTTACACCGTGTGGTCATGTCTTTTGTTCGAAATGCGTTAAATCGAAAATTAATGCCAAAGGAAATAAATGTCCTGTTTGTAAAGAAAATGTTTGTCGAGCTAGTTTGAAACCACTTTATCGTAAGTTTAACTACAAAATTTTTAATAAATACGCAGTTATTTTAACTTAATTCAAAAAACTTTTTTTTTTTTTACAGCTAATTTGGTGTAAAGGCAAAACTGAATCATCTGTCTGGTGTTATTCAAAAAAATAAAATGTGATTCCTAGCGAATATCATTGTGAAACATAATTAATTAAACATTTGACATTGTTTCCTAATATAATAGCAAATTTAGAACATTTTGTTTTATTTTTCGGAAGAAAATACATTCTCATCATGAGATTCTCATGCTTTGGTGGCATTTTTCTATTCGATTCTTGACAAATGGTCTTTTTTTTTCATATACATTTTTGTTTTGTTATTCCTATTTTCATTCTTTATTGGATATAATTGGGTAAAAATAATTAAAAATTGATGACATAATTAATTTATTTAAAAAAAAAAAAAAAAAAAAAAAAAAAATTGATTTTCCAAACATTTCAATATGGCTCAAACATACATTCCACTCATTGAATCATGCTGTCAAATTGATACTTGAAAATCAATTAACATTTCTCACGATATTGGCAAAATATTTTAGAAAATGTTAAATAAAAACCAAGCATGACAAGAATCGAACCAACTAATTAATTTGATTAAAATCAGCACTTGTATACAAACTTGAATGAATGGATTGTAATGAAAATGACAGCTCTTCAGTTCGCAATATAATACTTTGTTGTTGAAACTGTTATGAACAGAGATAAATAGAAAGCCCATTTCCTACGGCTAAGGAATTTATGATTGAATTTTCTCAATAGCTTTCTCTCACACATTCATGGCATATTTATGTTTGTGGGTAATCACACACTATATACTACTGTGCGAATGTTATGATATAAAATTGAGTCGTATTGTTCTCTAATTAAAATTGTATTTCATTGGAAGTAAATTGGTGTGCTGAGCAACAACTTAAACAATAGATATACAGGAGACAAGATGATTGGTATTCTACTTGATGGAAGTGCCAATTTATACAACTTTCATTTCAATCATAGTAAACAATTTATTCATCAAAATTACAATGAATATTATGGGTTGATCTAATTTCAAACATTGAGCTATCGAATGAAAATTGTTTAAATTTTAAAATGAAACAAAGTAAACCATAGATAACTATCAAAGTAGACAATCAAAATATTATTATTTCATTATTCGTCAAGTAGACAAGTTCAAATCGTTGTGGAAAAAAAAAGAATCGAAATTTTAAAAAAATGACAAAAAATTGCCAACCAAGTCCTGCAAGATATAAATTACCAACGCTTGTTGGTTTTGTTGGTCACGATATTAGAAAAACAAGAATGCCGGCATATACATTCGGTTTGCGAACACCTGAATTGGGAAAATCTGTAGGTCCTGGCCCATATGCATTACCCGGTGTCATTGGCGGAAAAGATAAAACAATTGAAAGAGCACCAGCTCATACAATGCACGCTAAATTTGATATTAAAGATCATTTATTAAGTCCAGCACCAAATACATATGGATTACAAAATTTTAAACCAGGCACAAAAGCACCTGCATATTCACTTGGACCAAAATTACCGGAATTGTTCCAAACCGAAGAATGTTAACAAGGAATTTTGCAAACGTTTCGTTCATTGGAATTTCAAACGTTTCATTCAAAATTGATTGTATGCATGCGGAAGATTGTGAAATTTAAGTTTTGAAATAAAAGAAAATTAAAGTACAAATTGAAAATGAAGAAAAATTGGATTTGTTTTAACTTTTACCTAGGAATTGAAATAAAAAAGACTAAATGAGAAACTGTTTATAAAAAATTGAAGAAAAAAGAATGAATTTTAATCCAAATATCAACATTTTATTCCACAATTGAAAATGACAAAATCAACCAACTTTAATTCTCTTAATCTTAAAACCAACTTTAATTCTCTTAGTCAAATTGATTCAAAATCATCATTTACATACTTATCACAGTATTTAATATAATCAGAATAGTCTGGATCATTGTACATAGTTTGACAAATTTCTTTTTTAGGTTTTCCGGATATTTTATGGATTAAAGTTACTGCAAACTCAACCTGCATTCAAAAAAATTCCTTTGATTTGATTTATATGTAAAAATGTGAGAAATCACACATACTTCACTAGCTTTAATTTCTTCATTTGTTGCATTTTGTATTTGTCCATTCAGTATTGTCATAGTTGAATTTATTTGTGGTATATTAAACTTACTAAGATCAATTTGACTTGATTCGATTAATTGCTCTTCAGATGAATTATCCATTGTATGATGATTTTCATTAAATTTTTGAAAAAGTGTCTCATTCAATGTAGATGCATTTATATTTAATGCTGTTGCAAACATAACTGCCTGGAAATGAACAAAAAAAAAAAACTATTTTAGTTTTGCTCAATTATTTCATATTAAGTGAAATGAAATGAAACAAAACAAAAATATATATACAGAATTCTCCAAGATATCTTCATATGTTGAATTGCTTTTCTTTCTTTCAAAACTTTGAAAAAACATTTCCATTTCTTTTGGATTTTCAATTGTTATCTCATCCGAATCGTCAACATCTTCAGTTATTTTGGGAGTTGACTCATCATGGCTTCCAATTGATGCACTAAAGCATGTCTAAATGGAGAAAGAATGATTATTACAAACATTAAAGAGTATTTTAGAGCTAGATCAAATTTGAATGAAATGTAAAAATCAGAGAGAGAGAGAGAGAGAGAGTGAGAGTGAGAGAGAGACAGTGGAAAAATAAATTATTTTAAACTACAACTGTTTGTGAATTCAACAAAATTAAAAGAAATTTCATACCTGCACAACGGCAAAAATGGCCAATAATAAGAATAACTTCATGTTTCACTTGACGCCTTTCTACATACAGAATTTTAAATCGACTGAAATGCAAATATTACAAATAATCAGTGGTAAAGTTTGTTGAAATGTGAAAAAGTTCATAGATCAATGATTATCACGGTTGTTCAACTTGGATTGAATCAGTCCAACGTATTTTCCTTATTAATTATCACAAATTATTCCAACGTCGATTTTATTTTAATTTAAATTGCATGTGTTCGCGTTGCGAATAGATTATTTCATGTTTTTGAAATAATATTTAAACAGATAAAAAAAAAATTACAATTGATTAATACAAAAAAAAAAAAAATTCTTCATTTTATTCTGTGTTCAGTCAATTGATCAGTTTAACCATTTCAAAATGAACGAAACATTTCAAAATTTAAAAAGAAAAATTGAAAAAAATAAAACCATGCAAAAAAACGCCATATCTTTGAATTTAGTGTCATTAATTTTTGTCGTTCATATTCATTTCAAAATTCAAACCATTTAAATTGCATTGTAGACGATATATCGTCTGGAATTATCTAAATTGATGGTAAAAGTAAGTAACAAGCACAATAGAAACGATGAAAATTTGTCAACCCAGTCCAGCTCGATACACAATACCAACAACATTTGGTTTTGATGAGCATGATGTTCGAAAGAAACGAATGCCAGCATATTCACTTGGAATACGTTTATATGATAAAGATGCATACAAAACGCCATCTCCAAATCAATACAAAATACCAGCAGTGGTTGGTGGTGGCGACAAAACCATACGACGAGCACCTGCTTACAGTTTTCGAATGCAAATATCAACAAAAGAACCCTTTCAAAAACCAGGACCAAATGCCTATTCTTTAATGAATCATAAGCCAGGCAAGCGATCGCCCGCTTTCACTATGACACCTAGACGTAAGGATTTACGCGAACTGGTTGAATGTTAACAAAATTGAAAATTTTCTGTAGGAAAATATTCGTTGCATGCAAAATCATTTGTTATATTGTAAATGAAAATAAATATTCAATATTAAATGAATATACATTTTTATTATTAATATAGGGATAAATGATGAATTGCGCTTTGATTTATGGTTTTTGTTTGAAATTTACCCTTTTTTTTCAGTAGAAAATATATGGAAAAATTTTATAAACATCCAAATGGTAATCGTTTGCTTCTTTTTGCTGCGAGTTATTGTCGAATTAATATTTGAAAAACGGTGTATTAGACTGGCTTTGAAAGATTCGTGCCAATCTCACGATTAGAACTTTAAAATTGAAAATAAATGTGCAAAATTGAATACGACTTTAAAAATATCACTGCAATTGTGTGGAAAAACAATAGAAAAACATCAAATAAAATGAAAGATACTTAAAATCAATTACATAAATGTGTATATACAAAAATATTGATTTAATCTCTTTATTATGGTGTTTCTATTGAAATGAAAACGAAGTTACAGCAAAATCTTCATTCGTCATTCAATTCATTGCGTTTCCCTACGGAACCATTCATTTGCAAATACACAAAAGTTTCGTTGGAATTTATTTTTTCCCTCATAAGACTGATTCGTCTTCGTTTCTTTGTTTTCGAATTCACTGTGACAGTGAATGGATCAAAATGTTTCAACTAATCTCTTTATTATTATTTTGTTTTGTTTTGTTTCGTTTTTTATTCGTTGTCTCGTTACAGTTGACTTGACATACAATTCAAAATCATTTGGATTGACATTTCAAATGAATTCAAATTACTGCGAATATATCTAGGTGAAAAAGGGAAATTTACCAGTTTCAGTGTGCCTTTATATGGTAAAAGTCTGGCATCGCGGTAGGTTTATTGTTGATGATAACTTTCTATGAAGTTGTCTGTATATCCACTTTTGCACTCTGTATTCTTCTCTCCGTTTTTCCGTCTCTTTTTCTCTCTCTATAAATCTCTCTCTCTCTCTATCTCTCTCTCACTCTCTCTCTCTCTCTCACTCTCTCTCCATCTCTCTCACTCTCTCTCTCTCTCTCTCTCGCTCTCTCCCTCTCTCTCTATCTCTCTCTCTCCATCTCTCTCTCCATCTCTCTCCATCTCTCTCTCTCTCCCTCTCTATCTCTCTGCATAATTCTCAATCTCACTACTTTTTCTCGTTATCTGTCATTCATTTCTCTCATTCATTCCAACTTCTTTCCTTCATTGTGTCTCACTCTTTCGTCTCTCATTCATTCTTAGCATGAGTTTCACTGTAATTTCTAAATAAATCGTTTTTTTCAACCCCTTGACAAAAAGGGCAAAAAAAAGGGAAGTATACGTTTATCAACAAACACATAGTAGAAAAGTCAAGATGAGCTTTGTCGGTTTGCAACTCCCCGTGCACAGTGCATTATGCCTATAACAACCGATGAATATACAAATATATTTATATAGTGATACAAATCGCTCTTCCTGTTCATGGGGACCTTTACAATTTAACGTTTTGTGCATATTTAAACAATGTCGTTTTTGTGGAGAATATTTATGACATTAAACAATGTTATCTAACATTTGCAGCAATACATATACTAAAACAATCTCATTCACTCTTCCCCCCATCCCATTCGCCACTTTCTCCATTCCAAGCGTACCCATTTGTTTTGTAGCTAAATGTAAAATGTTTTCGACGCTCCTGTGCTGTTTACATTGGGTTGAATTTTCGCTATTTTCATATTTTCCAGAGTGATATACAAATATGAGTGATGATTCGATTCCTTTGGGTGAACGAGAAAGAAAAAAAAAATACATCCTCATTACAAGAGCGTTTTGCGCTCATGAGTTATTGTTCAGACTCTGTTGAAAACGATATGGCAATGTAAGAAGGTACAGTTAAGAAGATAATGCCAAAACTAGACACTCATTACCTTTTCCATGTTGAATGATTGTATTGAAACGCCCACGTTTTTCGTGTATCTATTCAAGTCAAGCAAATGCTTTTTTTTATGTGAACGTAAGTAAATGCAATATGCTTTATCAACATTTAAACCACTTCGCATGAATTCCATGCCATGGCATTCAAATAGCCGACAAATGCGAATGATAAACAAACAATTCAAGAATAATTGCAAATAAATGCCATTTATTGTAACAAAATTTAATGACAAATTTTCCAACAAATAAAATATTCTCGCTACATTATCAGTGTCATTTTCATTAAAATGAAAAACCCTTAGTTTTTTCAATGATATTTTCAGTTGGAAAATCATTTCGCTGTAAATGTAATTCAGTCAATTGTGAATAATTATTTTCATTTTGACGCAAACAACATAAAATTGCTACAAATGAACAACAACAAACTAAATGGTTAAATTTTCACCGGTAAAAGCTAAAATGAGCGGCCAATTTTCAAATATAACACTTGAAATGAAATTTATTTTCTTTGTAATTTGATATTAAAACATAGGACGGTGGCAATTTGTTGCTTTTCATCGTTTCGACATTTATACGCTTCTTTCACATTTATTTCGGCTATTAGTTTAACAATTATTTAATGAATATTCACTTTCTACTCATTTTAATAGTTGACATGGATACTTTTTTCTTACTTAACAAGCACAAATCGCAGTATTTAACTCCATAGTAGATTCGGTACTATATTGGATTTTATATTTAGTCAGTTTTATAGTTTCTGGAAATGTTGAAGTTGTGAGCCATTTTTGAAACTTTGTAAATGTCGTAGGTGTTATATGACATGGGAGAGGTCACGTCTTTTTACAAGATAAGAAGGTATGAAAAAGGGATGAAAGAGAGAATGAAATTGCACAAGAGTAAAAGAAAGATGGACCAAGTATGAAAGAAAGAACAGCAGAGAGAAAGCAAAAGAGAAAGAAAGAGAGAGCGAGAGAGAGAGAGAGCGAGAGAGAGAGAGAGCGAGAGAGAGAGAGAGAGCGAGAGCGAGAGAAAAGAGAGAGAGAGAGAGAGAGCGAGAGCGAGAGAGAGAGAGAGAGAGAGAGAGAGCGAGAGAGAGAGAGAACGAGAGAGATGTGGTTATTATATATGTCATCACCAGACGAATTCACATAATGAAATACACAAATAAATTCGATTTCCACAAGTAATTTTGAAATTTCGAAAGTATTTGTGAATGAAACGAATTGGTAAACGAACGAACATGTTTAAAGTTATGACTTATGTTTCCACAATTTGTTTATTCTCATCAATTTTTGAATTGTGTGGCATTGGTAAAGAAGTTTTTGTTGTTCCATCGGGATAATCAACCATTTCTGAAAAGCAAAAAAGGATTTATTTTTGGATCTTAACAACAATTTGGTTGCTCATTTTATGAGATTGCATTGATGAAAATGTTCGCAAACTATTTTTCACCATAATTGAATGAAATTACTACTTCAGCAAATTTTCGGATTTTTTTTTTTTTTTTTTGTTTTTCAATGTACAAAACACAAAATATTCGAAACGTCTTTTATGCATTTCACATCATGTGGAGGAAAAGTATTTGAATTTACAAAGTTCAACCCAATCATAAATTGAGTTCTGAAATGCGGAAATGTTTACATCCAATTTATACGAAATAAACTGATTGCAAAATTTCAGAGTAAATTTTCGATGGACGGTGTTTTCAAAGTCTTTAAATATCAAACTAATAATTTAGATCGACAGTGCATTCTGAATTATAAGATTCATCGATATTGTGATAACTTCGCAATCATCATGAAAATGTTGGTTTTGGAATGATTCGATGAGAATTCTGGATGTAATTCATTTTCAAGAAGAGCATAAATTCTACATTGCAAACTGGTGAAAGTTATAATTGAATGTAAAGTAGTTCTGATGTGCTGATTATACAATGCAAAAGTTTATTTGTGTGTGTGGTGTGTGTGTGTGTGTGTGTGTGTGTGTGTGTGTGTGTGTGTGTGTGTGTGTGTGTGTGTGTGTGTGTGTTTTACATTTTTACAATTTACAACAATGTTGTTCAGCCAAAATGTGTTCGCATTGCAAATACATTTGATAGTTGTAGATGCAGTGCATTCAATAAAGAGAGAATTCACAAATATTTGAAAATGCTATGTTGAATATGAAAGACGAAGATATTATTGAAAATGGTGGTTATCATAGTTCTGGTTGAACTATTGACCACTTGTTCTTCTGGCAATCAATGAAAAACTTTTATTCGGCACTTTTATTTCTACCGCAAAGTAATGTAGACAATCTTTTATTTTTTGGTTTGAATTCGTTCTAAAAAAATTGGTTTTTCCATTAAAATGTAACGAAATCATATCGCATAAAATCCGAAGTAACGAAATCATATCACATTGTTGAAATTGTTTAAGTACACAAATCCGAACTATGATCCGAATTTATTTTCAAACTAATGGTAAATGTTTGCGAAAAAATTATGATTTGAATTTGTGAATATCATTTGAGTGGAAAATGAATGTGTGTATGCATTGTGTACAAGTCACGTATTACTACAATGCATTCCTTTCATTGCAAATAATTCATTCGATACATGGTTTGTATTTACTAATCTCATTTGACAGTTGGCACGAATCATGCGTCGTGCATATAAATCGTATACGTATGTACAAAAACTGCTTTATTTGCCTGCAAATATTGTCCGTCGTTTTTCTGTCTCGGTAACAAACATTGGAAAATCGCATGATTTCTGTTCTTTTTTTTTTTGCTTCTTTCTTATTGCGACGTTGAACATCTTTCCCACATAACAACGGAATCTGAAATGGTGTTTTCCGCATTTATTATGCACAAAATACAGAAGGATGGCATTATACTTGTGGAATTCATGAAATACCCACATGACATGATTCGAATATATACATATCACTGGACTTTCACGAAATGGTCAGCCTGACTATGTTACATTGGTACCCATAACGAAAAATAAATTTTTCATACCGAAAGCATTTCAAATGACTCGTTTTTCCTGCTTCAAAGACATTTGTGGTAAAATTTTTTTACCCTATTTTTCCTTCTGTCTCAATCTCTTTTTTTCTCCCTCTCCCTCACCTCCCTCTCCCTCTCACCTCTCCTTCTCCCTCTCTCTCTCTCTCTCTCCCTCCCTCTCTCCCTCTCCCTCTCCCTCTCCCTCTCCCTCTCCCTCTCCCTCTCCCTCTCCCTCTCCTCTCTCCCTCTCTCTGTTCCTTGTCCTTTCATTTCCTTTTTTTTCCCAAGCATTTTGCCAAATTTTTTTCACGCCAATGGATCACTGTTCATCTGATGAAAACACGAATGAGAAATTATTGATTTGCCTGTACGGTTGCTATAATGAAATCATTAAAGAATGTTGAATTCTTTACGAAACGAGCATGCCAACATCAGTTGGTTGCAATTTAGGGTAGCCAAATAAAAAAGAATTGCAAATTTCCAACACATGAATGCTTGAATGAAGTGAAAATACTAACAAAATGCTATGATAAACACACCAATGGAATAATATTCTTCTGGTTCATTTTACCATTGTATTTTCATTCAGGTTGCTATCACGGTGAATAACAATAACCACCAAATTGTTGATGATAAAAAAAAAACTTTATGATTTATTTCATATGAAAACTAAATGTGTTCCAATTTTTCGTATTTTCATTTAGTTGTATTTTAAATATGAAACGATGTCAAGTTCTTTGCTTTACATGCAATGGATTTTTACTGCATACAACAGAGCTTAAAATATTTTATTTGGCTTCAAACTGATTCATCGCAAATACATACATGCAAATAAAATCCAAACAATTGCAAAACTATTTTTATTTATTTGCATAGCCAATACATTTTGTTTATACAATATGTTGTTTCAGTTTATGGTGCAAATCGTAAAGATAATTTGAGTAGAAAATTTATGATTCAACCATAAGACACAATAACATAAATGGAAAGCAAGACAAGTAATATATTATAGTATTATGAATGGAGAAAAGTTTTGTGCAGCATTTGCGTCATCGTTAAACTTTATTGACATGTAAACTGTCTTTTTAAATATTCGAAACGATTGGTCGAAAAATAACCACGCTTCACTTAAATCCACAACTAATCAAATGGAAATAAATTCCAACCAAATCACAAAACGGAAACAGGTCATTTCATTTTCGTGAATGTTTATTTCCTATTTTTAAACCATCTTTACATACTCTATCATTTGCATGGAATAATTCGGTTGGTTTTGAATTTTAATCAAGAACCATCAACGAAATTAATTCCATTGATTATATAGTCGAGCATTGTGACATTGGCATTGCAAATTTTTGTGAATATTTTTTTTTTTTTTCATCAACTTGATTACCGATTTGCTTTCGAAAGCTGTAAAAGTTCAAAGCAAGTCCATTTTGGAGCAGTAAAAGAAAGAATGTGGGAGGGCAGCAAGAGCGAAAGATGTAGAGAGAGAAAGAGCGATGAAGGAAGAGCAAGACGGCAAGACATTTTTAGAGACAATGAGAAAGAACCAAAGAGTGAGTGTGTGTGTGTGATTGTGTGTGTGAGTGTGTGCGTAAGAGAGGAAAAAGACCAAGACAACCAGAAAACGAACATGTAGTCACAAGAAGAGAACGATAATTTTCTCTAAATATGCGCATTTTCAACATCGTCGAAATTGGTCTTGTGTTCACAATGTCCCAATTTTAAACGAGTTATGCGAGGTTTATGCGAAAGAAAGAAAAAACTTAAATGGGAATGAATCCAATAATGGGACGATACTGCACGTGTTTAAAGCTGCTATGATCTACTTTTTTCCCAAAAAAAAAAAAAAAGTTATTTGCACAAATCGCTTTTTTGCACAAACCGAGGAGAGCTTATTCCATCTATTTGTTTTATGTTCATGGGCAACCACAAACAACTAATCCAACCGATTAAAAGATTCAATATAATTTGTGTTTGTGATTCTTTGCCGCGTTCTCAGTGGCGCTGTGCTGCCATTAAATTTTTGTGTTTCCATGAAATTTAACGGATTTTCTTTTGGGCCTCTAAACTTGGAATCATTTATTTTATTCAGTGTTATTTTTTTCCGATTTTTTTTTTCTTCATAGACATTTGTATTTAGCGGTAATTACTTAAATGACCTAGAAACGAATACATATGCTCATTGAATAGAAGTTTTTGTCAAAAGAAAATACATAATGGATTTTGTTTTTGTCAAAAGAAAATACATAATGGATTTTGTTTTTGAAAAGAAATAAACAAGACAGAATTGGATCGGGAATTTTTTTTTTTTTTTTTTCTTCACTTCATCAGTTTGTGATGGTTGTGAATTGGGCATTTTGCCATCATCAAAATATTCCTTATTAATGAACGAAACATTGACGAAACAATTAATAATCATCGACGACATATGGAATGACATTAAACAATGAACCGCAACAAGAAATACCAACGCCATAATTGTAATTAGGGTTTTAGTCTAGCACACACACACACACACATGTATATATTCCATTTATTTGCTTTGCTTTGCTTTGCGAGTCAGAACATAATGCGTACACAAAAATCCATTCCATTTATCATAAATGAGGCAAAATGAATGGCATGTTGATCTAACATTAATTTTAACAATAAATTGCACAATTGTTCTCTGAATCACTTCAATAAATTGTGTAATATTTCAGTATATCAATGGCATTAAATGAATTACAATGAGGAAAAGTTTTGGGCCGCGTGCCAGAAACTTTTCCAACATGAATGTTGTCGTTGGGTGCGTGTGTATCGTTGTCGCAATTTCGTTCATATCCTTATGCTAACATCCGCTTTTCCTTTCTATTGTTTAATATTTCGGTATTTTTCTTTGGGTTTTCTATATTATTCGCATTTGTTCGATTCAATTGAAAGCATTCAGTGATAAAAACGATTGGACGACAATGTGAGAAAAACTTTCTTCGTTTCGAAACCTTAAAAAGGAAAACAAAATTCGAAACAAACAACAAGAACCTAATATAAAGATCTCAATAAAGATACCCAACTACCCAATGTATATACTTCGATGAATGCAATGGATCTGATGAGTAACAAATATTTAAAATGAATTCGAATCGTTTATAAATTTTGTTCACAAAATTGCTATAAACGTCTTTCATTTCCTATTTTCTATCTTTCACAGTTCTCTTTTCTCTCTGTTTACCTCTCTTTCTTTTCTTCATTTCTTTCTTTCTGAATTTTCTTTCTTTTTTCCTTTCTGTATTTTCTTTCTCTCTTTCTTTCTCTCTTTCTTTCTCTCTCGCTTTTTCGCTTTCTCTCCTCCTTTCCTTCGGATTTCTCATACTTTCGATTCTGAAATGTAATGAGAGCCTGTCAAATAAAGTCAACAAACGCTTTCAGATCAATTCAAACAATTTCGACATTTATTTTGGGTTAGTTCTCAGTTTTCTCTTAGTTTGGTGTCGAATTTCTCGTGTTTGTATTGCGCACCATATCATCGCACCATTGTTTTATCAACATTCATCAGAAGCAAAAAAAAAGCCGATTGAGAAAACTCAATTCGACAGTTTGTTGTCAACATATTTTCCAATTTCACTTTTCGCATTCTCTTTCGGTCTTTCTTTTGCTCAATTTGTCTCTCTTCCCTTTCCTCTCTCTCTTTCTCTCTCTCTCTCTCTCTCTCTCTCTCTCTCTCTCTCTCTCTCTCTTTCTCTCTCTCTCTCTCTCTCTCTCTCTCTCTCTTTCTCTCTTTCTCTCGTCCTTTCTGATTTTCTTTCTCAAACTTTCTCTCTTTTCCAATTTTGCCCTTATATAAATTCACCGCAATATTAAGTTATTGATTTTCTTGTAACATTCAACACTATTTGACAAGATCAATTTTTCGTACATTAAGTGAGTGATGCCAAAATTGGTATTTTCTTAGAAAATGTGCCAAGATTGAGAATTTGTGCCATTCATACACGTATATATAAACCACAAACACGCGAACAAGAGTGGAAAAAATAAAATTTAATGGGAAAATATTGGGCTTTGCTTGAATGAATATAGTACATAAAATGGTATACAAATCGTTTTCGACGAACTTTTTTCTTTTTTCTAGGAATTAATTCGGATAATCCTTAGAATCATGCAATTTTTATGTTTGCCGTGATTGAAAAAATCGTGTTTTTTTCATTTTGTTTCCTTTCATATTCTCATAGAAAATTTCATACATTATTGCTGAACGCGTTTTTTTTTTTTTCTTAATGGAAAATTAATCAAAATAAATTGGCTTTCAATTGAATTTTGTAGTTCCGTATCGCAGCTTGTCACCGGAAGGATTCATTTAATGTTTATTGAAAATTACGTGAAATGGCTTCAATGACGTCGCACATTGTTTTCCACATATTCGATTACGTTTGTCACGTAAAATCCATTTTTATATTTAAGCTAAAGCGATTGAATCGTTTATTTCAATTTAACTGTATCGTTTGTTCAATGTAAAATATATAAAGCATCGTGAGTCGATAATAAATAGAAACGTGAATTGCAAAATACACATAGTGTATATAATATGCATACGCACATAATGAAAACTGTTTTAACAATTTCTCTTTCTTCCTGTTTCTCTATTTCTTTCACTGAATTTCCATTTATTACGCTTTTGTCGCTCTCTTCCTCTTTCTCTCTTCTCTTCTTCATCTTCTCGTTTTCATTTTTTTTTTATTAATCTCTTTTTTGTTGATCCATTCTCTTTCTCCATATTTCTCAGTTTCGCCTTTTGGTTGAACTTTTTCCCCCCCATTTCTCTAGCAAACTTTACTACGCACTCCTCCACCATCCCTTCATTTTATGCCGGAAATGTTACTAGTTTGTGCCACAAGCAAAATGTTAATGTATTCGTGCTTTATCGTTTTGCATAAGAAATATATATAATTTCAATGAAGATACAAGTTATAAATTGTTGAGTTAATAATATTTCAAAATAATTTCTATGTATTTTCAATTTATACATAACAATATTGAGAAGATCGTTTTACGCTTATATGCTTGGATATCGAAATAGTTGTTATACAAATTCTAATATTATTTATTGTAATGTCATGGCATAAAATGCATCAGAGAAAATGTTCACCTGTTTACTGAATGGAAAAGTTGTTTAGTTGGATTTACTACGAAAAGTGTTGTGGCATTGGCTCCTTCGTTCTGCATCGATACAATAACTCTCAATTCATTGTGTTATTTTGGGATGAAATTGCATGGTTTTGAAAGCAACAACTGTGAAAATTGTCTGTAAAACTTTTAGTCACAATGCGAAAGAAAATATATGAAAACTCATACCCCGTATCCACTCCCCCCCCCCCCCTCTCTACCGTTTCACATATGAAGTGCTAAAAAAGTAAACAAGAGCAACACAGTGTAATCTGTCTAATACCGCCTGTTAGTGAACAAAGGTCTATGTCTATCGCTTCACTTGCAGCTGTGTATACCAGGACTCCAGACAGTATAACGGGTTCTTTTTATTTTTCTGCACAGTTCTTTTCATGTTAGTTTTTTTTTCTTCCTCTTTCTCTCTTTCTCTCTTTCTCTCTCTCTCGTTCGCACATTCTTTACTCGGCTCTTGTTCTTCCTCACTTTTACTCTTTCAATCTATGTACCGCGTTAACATGTTGCTGCTTTTTTGTTACTCTCATTTTATAATGCAATAAACTATATTTGGTTGATTGTATTTTCAACCGTTGACGTCTATCCAATGTGTACAATACCATCAGGAAGGATATCGAATGAGCTAAATTTGTGAGCATGTTTCCAAGCAATAGACCAATGCAAAGTTCATCATTTAGTTTGGCTTTCGTTCATTTTCGAAGCGATATACATTTTCATATTCAAACAAGTTGAATTGATTGTCGCAATGCAGGGCTCATTTAGAATTCAAATATCTGTGTACAGTGTAAAATGTACACACACACACACACACACACACACACACACACAAAAGTCAGTCGAAACGCAAATATAATTAATTTTTTTTTTCTCTTCTGCCTCCCCAATTTATAATTCACCGACGCAAATTTTTCCGAGAAAAAAAAAGTCACTTTTTTATATCTAACATAGACAAAGAGAATAAGAAGGTAAATGAGTTCGATGAGATTATCGTACACTTCCGACTTTATAACTGTCACAATATATATCTCAAGCATCAGTGTATTTAATTCGACTCAGAAATATATATATATACTGAGTTTTCAAAGTCAGACATATAGTTTTTCAACGCATAATAATGCATCGAAGTGAAACATTTCACGTAGCATTAACTAACACATGGTCTAAGGTAAGGCAATCGTTATTTGATGTGTATGTGTGACATTTTGATAGTTTCACCAATAACGAAATTTTGAACAACTCGTTCGCTCGTTTCAGACGATGTCTTTTGACTCACCATTTCCAAATGTGTACTTTTGACATGAATGTATATTTTATGAATCGCGGCGACTACAATGCGGTCCCCAGGTTACGTGCGCTTAATTTTTTAGCTGGTTTTCGTTTATCGATTTTCTTGTCTCGACTCAGACTTTTTTGACACTCGGCAATCTTTGTTGCTATTGGCTTAAAACTTATTTTCGAGCACGTTTTTCTCTTTATAAAAGAAAAAAAAAACAGGAAAATCGCCACCCTTCACGCGTACGGAACAAATGTCGCGCCAGCTATTTTACGGAATGGTAATTTATCATCTCCGCCAAAGAGCGTATGTTTCTTTTGGCATTTTAAAGAGAAAAAAAAAACAAAATCAATGAGGACCAAATGCGTATACCTTTGTTACGCATAGGCTCCATGATTCTAAACATTGTGGACTTTGATTTATTATCTTGTATGATTTTTTTTTTTTTTTGTTGAAAAAATGGCAAGAGGACTGCCTTTTGTCTTGTAGTTTTTAAATTAACTTTTTGTATTATAGAACAAGGCACAGATGATAACCTATGCAAATAGGAAAAAATTGTTTGAAATTTCGGATTTTCCGATTTTGCTTTGAAGAGTCTTATCTTTTTTTTTTTCAATTTGTGATTTTATTAAAGTGAACAAGCGAAAAAAAAACTCCCATGTTCCAAATTACAAGCAAAAACAAATTAAAACATTTGATCAAATTGTAATTTCACTTTGCTAATCGGTTTGTGTTAAAAAATTCATTTGAATGATAGAAACAGAACAACTTAGCAAATGTATTTTTCCAAAGTATTTGCTTAGAATTTTCATTGAAAAAGCAGATACAATGAATTACTTTTTCTTACGAATATTCAGTTGATTCAATGTGAAAGCACAATTACTTTGTTGTCAACTTTATGGAGAAAGTCATTCGTTTGCTATTCTCTTTTGCTTGTTTTCCATTTCATTTGCTTACTTTCATTCCCCTTCATTTTGCTCTCATGCTTTCTCTTTCTCTCTCTTTATCTCTCTTTCTCTCTTTTTCTCTCTTTCTCTCTCTTTCTCTCTCTTTCTCTCTCTCTCTCTCTCTTCTATCTTTCTTCTTCTGTCTCTTTCTCTCTCCCTCTCTCTCCCTCTCTCACTTTCTTTTTCATTCTCTTTCACTTTCTCTCCCACCCTCTCCCTCTTTCATTCCACCTCTCTTCTGTACATTTCTTCCTCTTCCTCATAACTTCCCACACTGCCTTTCATCAAAGGAAACTTCTTTATCATAACAAGCGTAAAGAGAATGCTTTTTTGTCTTCAACAGCCGTAGAAATTCAATGCGGGTCGATAGATACTTGGATTTTAGTGCCAAGTTGTCGTATAGGCTATACCATCTAAATATACATCTAAATATTAAGAACATGCAATCAGGCTGAAAAGAAAACATCGAAGAATGTGAAAAAAGAAAACCCAAACGCGAAAAAATCGAAAAAGGCATTCTGAAGAAGCTCATAAATTATTCTTGAACGCAGTAATTCACAATGTTTTTCAGATTCAAATGACTCTGAGTTTTATGCGTCTGATAACATTCGTTGAAATCGTGTCGACTCGAAGAAGCAAATACACACACACACACACAACACACACAACACACACACACACACACTGAGGTGTTTAGCAAAGATACGACATTGAGGTCTTTGTCTACATGGCGCATCTTTTGTTTATCTCTTTGTTGCTGTTGAAGTGGATTTTGAAGAAGAGAAAAAAAAAAATTCATGTTGGCAGCCGATAGCTGAAGGTAGTTACTAGCTGGAAAATATGTTAAACATATTCATGGAATAAAATAAATCGTTTAAATAAGCTTTGCATATTCGTGTGATAGTGTGTTGTTGGTATGAATGTAGTTTAGGATTCAATGTGTACATATTTTGCCACATCAAAGGGAAAGATTTCTCGGAAAAGTGGTTAGAAAATTTAAGCAACATCAACAACAACCATACAAAGCCGCTATAAATGAGACTGTGGAAATGTGCTCGTTACAAATGTCAATATTCGATTTCGATAATCATCATGTCGACACCATACCATACAATACAATTCTCTGTATACACGTGAAAATTTATTATTCATTGGGGATTTTTGCCATTTGTATCGATGGAACGCTAACATTTATATATGTAATATTTCCGTCAAGTGTATACCAACCGGAAAATAAGCAACGAAAATAATATGTAATAAATTATCCATGTTTTTGCTGGCAAAAATGCGAGAATATGCGAATGTTTTATCATAAATGTTGACGAACAACCTCATCAATAAATTTTCTTTTGCCATTTAATGTGAAATTTCTTCATTAGAACCCGATAGCATGCTCAATCATTTGACTGAAAATATGATTGGTATAACGATGAAGAATCTAATTAATTTCCATTTCTCAATGATTTGCCTCTTGTCTTATTATTTTTCATACATTCAATAAATTATTCATTTCCATTCCATTCAGCTAGATATGTATATGTATTTGCCTTTGGGGAATTTCATTGCGGCGCGGGAATGAAACACAATTGAATGCCTCGATGAGATGTAATTATTTTACCTTGGATGCGTAGAGAAATATGATATTACACGGAATGAATATAGAAAAAATGTATGCTATTTTGACAAATGACAGAAATGTATATTAATCAAGACACTTTGTGAATTGGTCTAGCTTGTTGAAAGTTTTATTACCAAACATCATTCATTGATATGTGTTGGCAAAGTTAAACAATCAAATGCAATCATCATGAATAGTTGATTGTAGTCGTTCATATAAACTATCAAATATCTCTGCACCCATCTGCTATGTGACACTTATTATGATGCTTTTATGTGGCGGCTTTAATACGTTTGTTAATTTGCTTTCGGTGTTTGGTGTTATTTCCATTGTATCCCCAATATAATTGCCATTGTTTGCAGATTTTTTTTTTTTTTTTTTTGTTCAACTCTGGCATATCTCAAACGCGAGTTTTTTACACAAAATACAAACTGCGTTTATTGCGACTGGATTTTAATTAAAATCCGTTCGGCGCTTTTTGGTGGCATATATATAAATGAACGCGTTGGAGTTGAAAGTCATGTCGGGACACAAACATATTAAATAATTCACAGTAAATACATGAATAATTAATTGTTTTGTTTCACATGTTCATATCACAGATTAAAAAAGAAAAGAAAGAGAGAGAGAGAGAGAGAGGGAGAGAGAGAGAGAGAGAGAGAAAGAGAAAGAGAAAGAGAAAGAGAGAGAGAACGAGAGGAAAAAACAAAAACAGCGTAACCACTCGCGTTACCATATTTGTGGTTGTAATTTAATGCGATATTTATTTTCATGTACATTTTATCAGTGCATGGATTTTGACGTTATCAAAAATATGTTTCGTTTTAATACGTCTTAAAGCTGTGAATGTTCAATTCAAACATACAATCATTTTATCCACAAACTGTTCACATTTACACAACAATGAAAATTCACACCAGCTTTATGTCACTTGCTCTCTTTGTTTCCCCTTCTCTATCTCGCTTTTTCTCTCATTCCCTCGCTTTACTCCTTTCTTTCTCTCTCTCTCTCTCTCTCTCTCTCCCCCTCTCCTTCTCTCTATCACTTTCCTTGTAGCTCTTGTTTTTTTTTATACGTTTCCACTCTTTATATGTGGTAATAATGCAATTCATTGAGGGCAGCATAAAAATCATTACAATCCTCTTCAAGCGTACAATATTTGTTTGCATGAGAGAAAATAAATTAAAAGCTGCATTTTTCCCTCTTAAAATGCATTATTAAATTGCCAGAATATCTCGCAAATTTTAATTTTTTTTTTCAAACCGAAAAAAGAATGCAAATTGGCGTATTCAATGCGAATTGGTGGATTTTGATGGAAATTGAATGCGGTTGGCCAAACTGTTATCCATTTTAAATGTATCGTATTAAATAATAATATGCTCATTGCTTATAGTAGACCATTTTCGGTTATGACATAAAACCTTCAATAACCATATAAAGAGATGGTTTCATTTGCCATATGTAAGCAAATCTATTTAAAATCCATTGATAATTCGACTCGAAATAATTATTAATACAATATACTATGAAATTAACTAGTCATATAAATGATGAGGTCGACCGTCGATATGTCTGAGTGCATGAAAATCCAATATGATGATTGATCGGAAACACTAAAAGTATTTTAATAATGAAATTGTTCGTCTCATGTCATATCATCTGGTTGCATCCGTTCAAATGACCATGCTAACATGCACATTGATAAATATATACATTGCTGAGTATGCAGAATTTTGGTTGGTGGCATTTCAATTTTATATGGAAAAACAACGAGAATTTTAGAGATTGTAGACTAGCTAGGAATATTGAGCGAAATAACAAAAAAACAGAAAAAAATATGGAATATTTAAACATGATCGTCAGCTAATATTGTTTGCTAGCTATAGTACTAACGTTAATACTACATTTGGTTATGCACGCACATGTATCTAACTTGCACTGGCATTGATGTTTACCAATTTCAATTACTTGTTTCGAAAATGCGCTTGAAAATGCAATTTTCCATCGAAATTAATTTCTAACTAATGAACATCAGATTGTGTGTGTGAATGCGCGCTCAATGCACAATTTGGAAAATGTGAAATTTTCATGCATTTTGAACCGAATAGTTGCGCTTCTGCTGATGGAATAATAAATCACCATTGAAAATGCGTAATTAATTTCTTTGGCAAGAGTGATGTAATTGATGTTGTTGGTAATTCATTCGACACTGTTTTTTTTTTTTTCGTTAGCATATTGTGTGTGTGGCTATTTCAGTAGGATGACCAACACGAACATGATAGAAATGAAGAAGAAGAAAAAAAAAAGAAATAAATTCAACAGCAACAAATTCACAGAGTATCGTGTGGCTATCCGCATTGCTATTTAAAATGCCAGGCTTTTGTTTGCCCACACTCGGTTTTCACTGGTAAAATGCAAAATAATTTCATTTAATGCCATCCACCATTGCAATGATGAAATAGCATCGGTTAAATGATCTTTTTGCTTTTGCAATATAATACTGAGCCATTGTTAAAATTCAAAATGAATATTTTTTGGCCGAAATTTTTTTTATTTTTTTGCCACTGGGAACCACAATCGGACACACAGTGAGTAACCTTCGAGCAGACAAATAATTGTTTCTTGTTTTTTTTTTTTTCAATTTGTGTGGGAAAGCTCATTTTATGAAATCCACCATTACGGCTGATATTGTTTGCTAGGATGATATCAATCCAATGTACCGCCTGATGCTCTCTTTTATCATCTCATAATATATTCCCTTGACACCCAGCCGCATAGACAGATAAACAAATGAATGCAATAAACTATTTTATGGATGTTGAGTGCTGAGCGAGTGAAGAAAGAGAGAGAGAGAGAGAGAGGGAGTAAGAGAGAGAGAAAAAAAAATCAGTTTATTAAATTGCACGATAAGCCGGGTCGTTCTATACAGATATATCTGTAGAATTTCATATTCCGCGTGCAACTTAAACTTATCGCTAGCAATTGTTGACGAAGCACATAATATTAGCAAATGCATTAGCATTTTTTGTTAATTTAGCGGAAAAATTTCACAGAAAATATGCAGTTTTGTACTTTTTCATTGCGATGAAATGAACGCAGGATATAAAAGAAGAAAAATAAATGGAAAATAAAGTGTAATTATGAAAAGGAATAGAAAAATCAAACTACTGCAGACTGACAAACTGAGTCTGAGTTTGTTTTTTTTTTTCTTTTTTTTTTTTGATAAATTGAGCATACTCTCTAGACGAATGATATCAGACAACTTTGAAATACTTTTTGATTTTCATACATTTAAAATTCCGATGCGAAATTCCATTGTTTGCATTTTTACTGACAAAATTCTTAATGAAGCACCGCGTGGCTATTGCTCAGCGCAACATGTCAAGCGCAAAATAAACTAAACAAATTAAATTTAAAATTGTTAATAAAATTTTTTGCTGTTTTCGTGCGAAAAAAAATTCAATTTTTTCTCCATTACCCTTCGATTCAGCGATGTTTTTATATAAATTTTTTTTACGACTGTCGATTCGCGCATTCAGTTCTTTTTTACATTTAAATTTTGTTTTCGTTTTCGCGTTCAGTTTTTTTTTTTGCCTCTATCACTCAATTGAAAGGTCTTTTTTGCCTTTCTTTTTCCTTCTTTCTCCATGTTTCGAATTCTTTCGAGAGTTTTCTCTCGCTCGTTCCTTATTTAGCTAACACTTTCTTTCTGTTTCGCTTTTCATCTCTTTCTTTCTCTTTGCCTTTTGCTTTTTTTCTCTTTCTTTCTCTTTGCCTTTTGCTTCTCTTCTCTCGCTCTCTTCTTCATTTCCCTATCTCTGTCCCCCTTTTTTTCTAAGGGGAATTCAACAATCAAAAAATTCTGAAAAAACAGTATTTTTTTTTGAAAATTTTCTTTATTCATGTTATTTTGTAATATTCTCAACAACAACACAATATTCAACTATTACGTCAATATGCATGCATTTTCGTACAATTCAATGGTTCAATTGAGCATTTTACATTTTATATTTCGATCTTCGTGGAAGTGGAATTCGAGAAAAAAAAAATATAATTTCAAGTACAAAAAATTCCAAAATTTATCATAATCAACATTTGTTCTCAATTTGTCATCCAAAACCTTATATATTTTATCAATTAACATTAAATATGATAATCATAACCTCACATTTATGCCGTAAATGTATAAATAAAAACAATATTTAATGATGGTAACACTCAATTCGTCACACAATACTTGTTACATAAAAGTGAGGTTATGTTAAATATATTTATTTTATTTCATTAAATATATAATATTACGGTTGCCAATTTGGAGAAAAATATTGATTACAATAAATGCTGGACTTTTTGGTAGTTGAAATTGTTTTTTTTTTTTCAAATTTCACATCCGTATGAATCAAAATGCTAAATTTTCTATGATATTTCAAATTTGACAATTTGACGATTTTTGAAAATAAAAAATCTGGCGTCAAATCATTAGACAAATATATTCATTTTATTCACGCCATATTCTCCATATTCTTTCATAAGCGTGACAAACAATCAAAAATCGTTGTTTATTATCGGTATGTACAAATATTCTATTTGTAGACATTTTGCAAGAAGCCCCTAGTTTTTTTCATCTCGCTACCTCATTTCACTTCATTTTTCTCATATATTTTTCTCGACTGTTTCAAATGAGCTAAAGCTTTTTCTTTCGCGCTTCATAAAAATACAAATTGTTAAAGCAATGAATAACATTTAAAAGTATGTACACAATATTAAAAAGTGATGAAACGAACGAAAAATGAAAACTAAAGTACATCGAGCTGTTGCCTTGCTCGAGAAACAGAGAGAAAAAAAAAAGTGAAGAAGAAATGAAACAAAAACAAGATAAGGGCATCTTTTATTACATTCGTTGTGCTTACATCATTTGTTGGCGCCATTGACTTTATCTTCAAAATGTAGTTAAACAAATGTAAAGCAGGTCGACTAAAGTCAGTACGTGCCAGTCAAGAGCATTCATGAACGTAGAAATGAATGAAAATAGAAAGTACGAGAGAATAAAATCAATTTCGATAAAGCGAGCGAATACACACAGTGAAAAAAAAAAAATGAGAATGGTGTTCGATGTAAGAGAGTCATGTTCGAAGCCCATAAAAAAAGAAGAATGGAAAAGAAAAAAAAAATAAAAATGAGAAAAAAAAAGAAAAGCAAATAAAATGCGTGAATCAAACCACTGCTCCATTCAATCGGAAGTATACAATGGAAGTCATTTCAATTGTTCGACGACATGTTTACCGATTTCAGTTAAAGCTTTCACAAGATTTTGTCATCTTGTTCAATTGTTGCGAGTTGCATTTACCTCAATATTACGATCCCTTTCTTGACTTAGAAGTTAACTTAGCTCAACATAAACACACATCCACCCACATACACACCTACACCCACACCCACACACACAGGCGCGCCAATTGAACATAAAAATGTGTAATGTGTTTTTGCTCACATTTAAATGTAATCTTCATTGACCCTTCAACAACAAGAAGAACTGGTTTCAGGCAATTCAAAATAGAAAAAAAAAATCTCTGACAAAGATTCCGTTTGTTTGACTTGTACAAAATGATATTGTAGTCCTTCGTTTTCCGATTAGTTTCATTTCTTCAATAAATAAAATGCATTGAACCCAAAAATCGTCATTGGATTTGGGTTTGGGCTTGGGTTTAGATTTTCATTCGTTTTTATTGAGTGTCCATTTACATGAAATGGTCTGTGTAATAGCCTGCCCATCCGTTGACATACAGAAAATCGTATCTCTAATATGACATTAAATGGGGAAAAAAACCCTTTGCATATGAACTTTGCTATGTGAATTGCGAATTTCGGAAAATATACGTATGTTAGTGGAAATGAATGACATACCAAACGTAAAATGATTGCCAGTTTTCATTTGTCAATCGAAATTTTTTGCTATTCGATAATTTTGGTTGAATATTAACGAACAATTTATTCAAATAATTTTGAAAATTGATTTTCGTATTTATACCAATTTAATGGTAAATTTAAATCGAAATGAATAAAAAACAAACCCAATCATAAATCGATAAATAGCATTGGAATTTTCTGAATTTTGTATTCGACAAATTATTGCATTAAGTCATCCATAAATCATTTTCACTTTGTTCATGTCTCTTGTGCACGATTTTGTGCGAAGGCAAACACACGTTTGGTGCTCGTCAAAACAAAAGACAATTTAACGAGCCATGAAATACAATACCATTAATTCTATTTAAATACGTCTGTCGGTCTCTTTCATTCATTTTCTCACTGTCTCAATCATTCAATCTCTTCTCTATCTCTCTCTCACCTCTCTCTCTCTCTCTCTCTTTCTCTTTCTCTCTCTTTCTCACTCTTTCTCTCTCTAACTTTAATCAATTTCTCTTTGCGTCTCTGTCCATTTACTCTCTCATTAAATCACCGCATATATATATATATATATATCTCCATCTCATCCATTCCTCCTTCTCTTAAACACTTGTGTGCCGTTGTTTCAATTTCAGAGTTGTCCATTCAATGGTCCAGTAACGTGCAAAAATCCTCTATTTCTCTCTTATCAGTGCTAATGCATATAAATGTGTCTCGTTGTGAATTGCGTCACAAGCGCAACTATCAACACTGGTCTATATGATTCAGACGTATGTACGTTTCATATTTTCTACATAATTCATGAGCATCGATTTTTCTTCCGTTTTATGTTATTTTGTTGAGTTTTATTTTATTTTATTTTTGCTTTGTGTATATGGGCAATGTTCATTGAATACAGACACCTCGCATTCAATATTTGTCGCCTTGTTATGTCTAATGCATTAGACGACCAATGGATATGATCCATAAATGTGACATACGTTAATTCTCTGGGGGGAAAAATATTTTGATTTGAAATAGACAAAATGGCCAAATTGAGAATCTTTGAAATGATAACGAAAACGAAAATAGATAACAAACTTATAAATCTAATTTGTGATTTTTCGCACAATCAATATATTTGTCAAACATTAAATGAATTCTGAAGTCCACATTGCAATGATTGTTACAAAACTCGAAATCAGTCAGAAATGCGGATGGGCATAATGAGTGCTGAGGGCGTTTTAATCGATATGAGTTTCGCAACATTGAGACAATAGACGATAATTGCGATGTCTGTATCTTGAATGCTACGTTTACTAAGTGAAGAGTATTAGAGAGTCGCTCTGTGTGTATTTTGGGAATTATTTTCATCCATGATAATAATCGATTTGCGAAATTCTATATTCAGATTGGCATTCATTGTGTTTGGCAATATTTATTTTTGCTTGTGTTGTGCATTCACAACGTAAATAGAGATATGAAAGGATTTAAAGCATCATTGTTTACATTGGCAAAAATCCAATCGACTGTCAACACACAATACCAATTTTTGCATAACAATAAAAAGAAATTCTGTGCATTGTACGAGGCTCATTGATGTGGTTTTCGCACTACAAATATATTTTGACAATCAGCAATCCTATTATTTTCTGTTTACTAAGGACAAAAAACGAATATTATAGCAACCTTTTTGGAACATGTATTTATCGCATTTTGTATTAGATGGCAAATTTTGAATCAGCTTATATTCCGATTATACAGAATTGGTTTGGAATATTTTATAGCAAGAAGAAATAGAAAAAGATGAAGAAAAAAGAACGATATCACTTATGTACATAGCATTTGAATATCGGATTATATTGAAAATAGCGGTTTTATTTCAAAATGTCGACTTTTGGCCGAAGGCGTCATCAATTTATCCAACCACTAAAAGCCTACTATGTATTTAGGCAA
This sequence comes from Resseliella maxima, assembly GCA_029041755.1. NCBI lineage: Eukaryota > Metazoa > Arthropoda > Insecta > Diptera > Cecidomyiidae > Resseliella > Resseliella maxima. Next base: position 623,624 of record JAQOWM010000933.1, read on the forward strand.
GCAACCAAACGCGGTCATTAGAGCCTTTAGTATTCAATGAATGTAAAATTCTCGAATATTCTGATTTTGCTTTGAATGAAAATTCAATGTTCGGAAATAAATTTCGGTCGAAATGATTTCGAAATTCAAATAATATTACTTTGAATGATGTCGCAACGAATCATATCGTCTCAAATAATATAGCTTGATATCAATTTGAATAAACTCATTGAATGAAACTCATTCTAGCTAATATCGTTTAAACAGCTAAAAAAAAAGTTATAACTTTTTAACTTCCTAGTAGTGATACTGTCCTTCTATATTTTGTCATGTATTTCATGCATTTTTCAAGACTTAAACCAGTTTTATAGCATAATTGGCAGAGGCTCAATCATTTCATCGGCTGGTTGCAAGGAAAAATGTGTGCTTTTGACTTATGCATGAAATTTCTATCGAGCTCCCAGTGACCCTCATGAAACGATTCAAAGAAAGGGGGATTTTGTGGTTTGTAATGCTTGCTGAATGCAAGAGTTTGTCATCATTAATTCAAAGAAGTTGTTCTTTGTCAATTTTTTTGAGAAAGACAGAGGGATAGCGCGAGGGAGGGAGGGGAAAGTGGAAAAGAGAGAGAGATAGAGATAGGGAGAGAGAGAGAGAGAGAGAGAGAGAGAGAGAGAGAGAGAGAGAGAGAGAGAGAGAGAGAGAGAGAGAGAGAGAGAGAGAGAGAGAGAGAGAGAGAGAGAGAATGAGGGAGAGAGTTAGAAAAAAAGAAAAAGATATGGAGAGAGCAAGAAATGGAGACAGAAAGAAAGAAAGAAAGAAAGAGAGAGAGAAATGGGAATGAAAGTATAAGAAAGAGAGATGCCAAAGGAAAAGTAAGAAGTAAAAAAGCTCATCAAACTTTCTGCATATTAACTGACCAAAAAATTGTTCCGCCTTTGGTTGTTTTTATTTTACAAAGTTTGTTTTGTTCGTGTGTCATTCAGCTCATTAAAAAGTTTGTTTGATATCGATTTTCACAACAATGGCTACCACACAAACATCGGATGTTTTATATATATTGTTTTTCACTTGTGTGTGCATTGGGGCCATTAGCAACGATGATTCGTTTGATGATGTTGTCGCACCATACGAAAACATTATACATACAATGAAACAAAATATTTTGCTACATTTGATGTTCCCTTAAGTGAGCAGACATGCACACTCGAAGCAGTGGTTTAATCGTGAAAACCGATATTTTTCTCACCAAAAAGAAAATGAAAAAGAAAAAAAAAAACGCAAGCTATCAGCTCAATATTCCCATCAGAGTCAACCAGTCAATGTGTGTTTTGTTTTAGTGCCATTAATGTGTTCGACACCAAGAGAGATTTAATCGCCTTTTAACTTTGTGAATGTAACATTTTTCGTGCAAGCACCCAGAAAAAACTTCTGTTTTCATTGTAAACGAAGCAGCATCTTTACAGACATGCTATGTTATTTATAATACGCTTAAGATATATAAGAATGCGATTTCCTGACACATTTCAACTAAGCCAAATATTTTGGCCATAAATGAAATGTTTGATGTAATATAATCCACAATTTATTTTTATATGCGGCTGAAAATTGCATTTTGTGTCGCCTAAATATGAACTACCACCGGTTCAATCCGCCTATTTCATACATCTCCATTATTATATATGTCATCAATGGAAAAACAATTCGTTCGAATATATTTTGTCATGTATGGTATGTATTAATGGTGCAAATATTGTCTCCGGCATAGAAGTAAGTGAGCCATTTTTATGTGCTTTTCTTTGAATTGCCCATCCTCTACTACACAATCGACCATGTTTCACTCTCTATCGCTTATTATATGGTTTTGATTTTAAATGATCCGTAAGTAAGTAAGACGATTTGTTGTACTTTAACTAAGCATTTAAAAGCTCTTTCATGTTCCGGTCTTAGATTTGAACAGAGAAAAAGACAAAAAAAAAAATATAATAATAACAAAATCCATAAATTTTTATAACATTTGGCTTTTATTTTGTACATTTGCTCAAATCGTCTCGTCTCGTGGCTATTTATATTGATTTTTTTTTTTTTTTTTTTTTTTTTGAAAAATCGTTTTCCACATATGCATCGTCTGCGATACATTCGTTTTAATGCTATCACAACCATAAAATGTTCAAACAAATGCCAAAAAAGGAATTTCCGCATAACCAAATATTTGAGTTGTACAAAATGTGACAAACATCAAAGGATTTTATTTTGCTTGTTTTCTAATATTTGTTTTCGTTCCAAAATTTTCGACTGTTCTTATTGATGTATTTTATTTCGGGTGAATTGCTGATTTCGGATTGTGTCGGATTCAAACTCATTAATTTACGTTTCGAAAATTCATTCAACGTAATAATCATGTGATGGTTTTTTCCGCTTGTCTGGAACATTTTTGGCCACTCTTCCTGTGTTTAATAGCATCGAATGGAATGATATTACAGATAAAAAAAAAGAAACAAAAAATGTTGATATGCTTTTTTGTTGTGACTGTTTTGTGTTAGCTTTTATATCGTTTGAGATAATATCATTGCAATTGAAGCGCTTATTGTGCTGCATGCAAATGGTGTTGTCGAGAGATCAGAGAGAGAGGGGGGAGAGAAAAAGGGAGAGAGGGGAGGAATGAAGAAGATGTGGGTATTTAGATAGAGTAAAAAATGACGATAAAAAAGAGAGAAAGAGAGAAAGAGAGAGAGAAAGAGAGATAGAGAGAGAGAGAGAGAGAGAGGGAGAAAGAGAGAAAGAGAGAGAGAGAGAGAGAGAGAGAGAAAGAGAGAAAGAGAGATAGAGAGAGAGAGAGAGAGAGAGAGAGAGAGAGAGAGAGTGAGAGCGAGAGAGTGAGAGTGAGAAATTTCGAGCAAAAAAGAGCGCAAGAGTGAATTAATAGAGAGGAAAAGAGAGAGCAAAAATGAGAGTGAGTAAAAATAGCAAGATAGCAAGAGAAACAGAGTGTGAGAGGGAGAGAGAGAAGGTGAGAGAGAGAAACCGGGAGAAAAAAAGGAGAGGGGGAGAGAGGGGGAGAAAGGGGGAGAGAGGGGGAGGGGGAGGAGGACGGAAATGTGGAAAATGAAGTTAGAGAGCGAGAAAGAGAAGAACCAGAATAAAGAGTGAGTGATAGTAGAAGGAACTCGAGAGGGAAAAGGAGTGAAAAATGAAATTCCGCTCACGGCACAAATGCGAATATCTAAAGAAATGGATTTTATTATTCCAAATGTGAATAGAATCGTGCATTGAAAATTGTACGTGATTGCGTTTCAAACAAATGTGAATACAATGTATGAAACAAGCTGGCGAACAACATGGCAAATGTGCGATGCGATGCTATGCACATGCGGCATTTCATATCAAGATAATAAATTTAAATCTCTTGGATTATTCAATAGCATCACTGACATCCAGTTTAATTCCGTTTTAATGTCATTGATAATTGTGCCCACGGTTCTTTCCGACACGATATCACACCATCACACATATGTGGCAAAATTTCAACTTACTGAAAAAGCAAAATGTGTATTATACGACAAAGTGTGTAATTTTTCTGTCATTTTTCTTGTCTCCTCATGGTCATGTCATTTATTTTGTGTATGCGTGAGTCTCTCTCTCTCTCTCTATCTGTTTGTGTGTGTCAGCAAGCGAGAAAATTCACATTTGAATATGTAATTTTCGTTTTTTTTTTTTCATTTTTTTTTTTTTCATTTTTTTTTTGAAAATATTCCATGCAACGTGTTATTACATTGCGACACATTGACAGAGACAAACACCACTATTATCCAAAAACTTCATTGGCAAATAAATGCATTCAATACTTGAGAACTTTTCCTTGATTTTCATTCACACGTTGAATGGAATCGTGCGCCATTCATTTACATGAAGCTCTTACACTTGCTCATTTCCATAATGTTTTTTTTTTTTTTTTCATGCAAGCAATCACACAAACGATTATTTTCTCTCACTATTCGAGAACTTTGGTTTGAATATGCTGCTTTCTCATTTGCTTTGCAAACTATGCCTTTGCCTTGTAATTGCATCAAAATTCAACGCAGGTTATTCATGTGCGATAATAACATTCCTGTATAAGTGTGCAATCATGGCGCAGTTTTTTGTTCGGATTTTTCAAAGCAGATGCATTACATTACACCATGCACCGGCGGAACGGCACACAATCTCAAAAAAAAAAAAAAATAAAAAAAGAAAACGAATCGCATTTTTTCAATGTGAATCAAATGTAATGCCAACTAACAACAAACACAATAACAACAAAAAATGGCATTTTTTCCCTTTTGAATTAAAATGGAGAAAAGAACCGGTAAAACGATATGGCTTTGGACATTTTGCGGAATAACAGAACACACCGACTTTGCATATGACTCTGTTGAATAAATTCAAACGGACTATGCTTTTTATGCAAAGAAAGGTCGATCGAAAGGGAAAAAAAGCCGGCATTTTCACACTGACTTCAATTCTTTGTTTTTTCTTCTTGTTCAATTTCAATTTTCAATGGATATTATTTACATTAATTGGCACAAAACCTAATCCCTTTTGTACCATTTCAGATATTCAATGCATGGTGTGGTGTGTATTTGTTGGATTAAACAAAGTAAACAATGGTCTAGTTATGCAGAAAAAAAAAGAATTTATTCACTGTCCATTTTACACTTTGATTCAATAACGTTACAGTTAACAGCTGTAGAATTATTTAATCGTGGAATATTTACAGCCTTACAAAGCATGGTATCTGTTTACGAGTTTTTTTTTTTCATCGCATTTCATTCAGGTATCATATACATTTGTAGGAGGTTAAACACTATAGTGACTGATATACGGTCCAACTGAATAATCGAAATTAATTTTCCAAAGTAAACGTGTCGATTTTTTTGCTTTTTCAGAAGCAAGTCATTTTCATGAAACAACAATGTAACTACTTGCAAAGCATTTTTTTTTTCCATAAAATTTCCGCCGAGCATGTCGAAGGAGATGCTTAGAATAACAATGTGTTGATCCGACTTTCGTTATCAACATCGTTTATAATCCATAGTCTAAGACAGAATAAATAGATGAAAACTGAATGGAATTTTTGCACTATGCGACGTTTTTTTTTTCTCTAAAAATCACTTAAATTGTTATGGTAGTTATTTCGAACGGTTTATACATTTCTGTTTTAATTTTGAAAACAAACTAACGCTTACAAATCATTTTTGTGAGAAATTTGAAAGAAAAAACTAAATTTACTGATATAATCCAATTTAGTGATGACTTTAAACGGCTTTAGCTCTCTCCTTTCCTTTCTCGTTCTCCTCTCACACAAATTCTACTTAAACACTATGATTCCTGAAAGGGAAATGGCCAGTGTAGTAGCCGTTTGTGGGAGAAAAACATAATTTTCGTCCGAATTTTTCTCATAAAATATCAATGAAGATAAGAATTAATAATATCAATTATTAATGATAAATTTCTTTTCTTCCCACTTTCTTTTGACATCGTCCCATTTTTGGTTTTATTAAAAAAGGGCATATAAAGCATCACGGGACGCATAAAGCGGAATTGTTCCGTGAAAATGGATGCTTTTAATTTTTCCGTATTTAATTTTTCATTAAATTTACTGGTGAGTGTAATGTCGTTTCCAAACATTTCAATGATACCAAAATAAGTGGTAAATGGTAATTACCGTTCGTTCATGCGAAACTGTGCTTTTACCTCGTGAAAGAAGATGAAAAAGAAAAGAAGAAGAAAAAAAAAGAAGAAGAAGAAAAGAAGAAGAACAAAAAAAAAATTGTAATTGTCGATCAAGAGTCGAGCTTTTTATTCTCGTTAGAAGGTATAAAAATGTAAAATCCTTTGAAATATGTTACCTGTTCTATCTGCCTACGTAGATAACGTTTACGCATTTCTTATCATCCTCGTGTCAATAGTGCTCAACGTACTTACGTATTGAAAGATAATTTTCATCAAAATAACTTGTACTTGTTTTCGTTTACCTGAAAGTATTTAATGGATTTGAAACTGAAACTGAATCCGGGGCTCGGTATCAAATTAACATTTTCAAAAAATCGTCTACATGCTTTAATGAGATTACATGAGCTAAAAGCTTTGCATTCAAAATCAACCGAATAATTTCCAAACGAATATTATATTTTAACAAAATCATAGCTGAGTTCTGTTCATTTATCCATTTGTGTTTGTTAGATAGAAGTTTTTGTGTTACCATAATACTCATAATATTATGAATATATTTAATTTAATACGCATTATCGGTATAGCATGTTGAAAACATCATCTTTTTATGTGGTTAAAATGTATTTTGATGCTTGTAGATTTTTCAAATATTTTTATCGATAATACCGAAAGCGAATATGTTTGACTGAATTTGTTGAGTATGCTTGAAAATTACGGAAAAATACTTTATCCAACATTGAGAGTCACTTTATGTTAAAATGCACGCAACATTTATTTGGATTGTGAAAAACCATTTTGCAATATGTTTACTTTTAAAATGTTCATAACATTTGAGAATTGACTTTTCTGAAAGTGATTCGATAAAAGTTATTTTCTTGTTTACATTCTCATAATACATTTTTGTATATGTTTACCATTACAAGAGTTTACTTTGATTCGTTTGTATTACAATCTGCTACAATTTTCTTTAATTTGCTGTTTGCAAAATTTTCCATTTTCGGCCTGTACGAAATTGGCCTTATAAAGTATAGAATAGAAACTGAGGCTCTCATTGAAATTGAGTAACAAAAACCGACAAAAACAAAGAGAATAAAGAAATTAGAAAGAAAAATAATGTGAAAAATGCACAAAGTTTCCGTATTCATGAAATTGTTGCGTTTGTATTTGCAAACATAGTTAATTTTATACCCCAATTTTGTGTAAAAGAAAATTACTTTGAAATTTACATAATTTTTCAACATAAATGCAAAAGTAAAAGTTACAAAATGCTTTATGATTTTATGCTAAAAATGTTTTTCCGGTGAAAGTGATAAATTTTGAATGTTTGAATGTTTGAACGGGCTTGAATATATAAGTCACACTATGTCATTGAACTTTTATTTTCGTATCCAATGTAAATATGGATTTAGAGCGTAACTATTAATTCTACATTTGTTTATAAAACCATTTTGGGATTTAACATGAGTTTACATGTGTTGTTTGAACGTAACCTGTAACTTGTGGTCATCGAAATTTCACCTAAAAATTGAAACTATGAACCGTTCCTCCCAATGAACTCGCTGATTGTGAGTATGAGCCCCACATTATTCACTCACACACACACACATACATATATTTACACCAAAAAACGAACATTAATTACGCCATTTTATAAGCCGATTCGTCTCCAACTCATTTATTCCATTGTTTATTTTTACTATTACGTACGCACGCACGTGTGTTTTATTCTGTGCGTAAAAGTATTGTAATTGGTTCAATTATTACACAAATCAATCAAAGCCAGTAATTTTACATTTGCAAAGAAAGAAATTCATAATTTTTGAATGAAATTTCTTTCCGAAATTCCATTTTTTTCTTATAAATTAATAAATTTCTTATAAATTAATAAATTTCTTATAAATTCTTATAAACTTGCTCAAAAAAAATATTCTGACCATACACCTCACATCCATTGCTCCTATAGTAATCAAAATCGAATCAAAATTATTTCTATTCCAAGACATCAATAAAAAGGCAAAATGATTTGCCTTTTTTTTTCCCATCCAATTTCGCGTGTTATAATCAAATGGAACTACTTGACTCATAAATGACTCATGGATCATATTTGTTCCATGGATCATGACTAATGGATAGACAATGGACATGTTATTGAGTTTTTTCATTATTTACTGCAGAAAAAAAAATTTTTTGGAATAAATTCCAACAGAACAATATCGAAACGATGAGATGAAAACATATGTGCTGCAGTTTTTTTTTTTTTTTTTTTTGAGCCAATTCATATAACCAAAAATGAAACAACTTTCTAGAAAATATTTCTCTGTTGTCGTATAATTCATTCAATATTCAAAAGAATACAATAATTGGAGCAAACCAAATGAATCATTCGTATATTGAATGCAATACAAATTAAATTATTGAATGAATTATACAAGTATGAACGACGCAATACTTATATGACGCAAAAAAGAGAAATATTTTCGAGTATTTGGTATTTTTTTTTTTTTTTTTTTTTTTACTGGCTCGACAAAGACATTTTTGCTCATCTGTTTTCATCTGATCGTCTAAAAATTGTGCCATAATACCTTTATAGATAATGGAATTTTCCATTGTCACCCGTATTTTAGACCTCATCTATTCATATTTTTTGTTTTTTTTTTTTAAATTCTCGAATCGCTTGCTTTATTTATTTATTACATGATTTTCAAATTCGGTATAAATATGAGACACACCACATGTCAAATTCAGTTCAATTTAAAATTTAATCTCGAGATAGAAAGATAACTCAAGCAAACATGAAACATTTCCGTAACAGTTTAGCCGTTTTTTTGGCCATCGTTGTATTGTAAGTTTTTGTTCAAGTTGGAAAAAGTATACTAAAGAAAGGGATATTCTACTGCGTTTACACTAATCGTTACTTAAAATGCGCAATGAACATCTTCGAGAAACTTTCATTGCGTTGTTATTTTAAGGCTCAATATTCAATGCGTATTATTATTAGCCATCGTGTTACCGCAGATAACACAATTTTATTTTTCTTCGATTTTACATTTTACTCTGATTTTAATTTTTAATGTGTAACAAAATATGGAAACAATTTATTTAAAAATTTATTTTTTATTTTTATTTTTTTTTTTTCAGATCAACTGAAGCTATACGAGTTACTAACCGAAGTTCATCATCAGCATTGTAAGAGAATTAATAATAAAATTTTATTAATTTAAAACTACATTCACACACACACAGACGGGTGATGCGCAGTTTTACTGCACAATTTTGCAGAGAAGAGTTTTCTGCACAAAACAATACAAAATGTGCGGAAAACTGGCACAAATTTGTTCCATTTCTCAAAATTTTTTTGTACCATATTAATTGCCATACATTGTTTTTTGGATAGGATATATCCATAAGATCTCCGCAAGAGCTGGATCTGTGTGTGCGTTAGCCGCAATATAAAACACACACGTATAATGACGTATTGTATCAGCGGGCAACCAAAATTAAATGCACACCTAAAAATATTTACCAATCGATTTTTCACGTTTTTCCGATCGGAAAATGGAAAAAATAAGTGAACTTTGGTCCTAGCTCATTGGGGCCCAGTTCATAGATTCAAGACCTATTGATAGAGGTGTCACTTGCCCAGGCTGGCTGATCCATGGATTCTTAGGATTTGGCCAGGATTCCAGAACTTCCTATATGGAATTTCATATAAATATCAGTGTGCATAATTTTAGGTGTATTTTTATATGTTCTGGAATCCAGGCCAAATCCTAAGAATCCATGGATCAGCCAGCCTGGGTAAGTGACACCTCTATCAATAGGTCTTGAATCTATGAACTGGGCCCCAATGAGCTAGGACCAAAGTTCACTTATTTTTTCCATTTTCCGATCGGAAAAACGTGAAAAATCGATTGGTAAATATTTTTAGGTGTGCATTTAATTTTGGTTGCCCGCTGATACAATACGTCATTATACGTGTGTGTTTTATATTGCGGCTAACGCACACACAGATCCAGCTCTTGCGGAGATCTTATGGATATATCCTATCCAAAAAACAATGTATGTTAATTGCAAATACTGTATATTTTTCAGTGATTATCAGAATCAGATTCATTTTTTCCAAAATTAAAAAATTAATTTTTTTCCAAAAAATAAGTAAATTAAAATAAATAATTTTCAGTCTGCTATTTAATAGGCGGTATTCGATAGGATAATTATGCGCACTAATTTTTGTATGAAATTCTATATGGGAAGTTCTGGAATTCAGGCTAAATCCTGAGAATCCATGGATCAGCCTAGGCATATGACACTTTTATAAATAGGTCTCGAAATTTTGTTCGCCACAGGGCAAAATCCATTTATTTTTCCCATTTTCCAATCGGAAAAGCGTGAAAAATCGATCGAAAGATTTTTTCTCCTTTGAAATGCAGATTTAATTTGATAAGTCAAAAATAATTTTTTCTCATTGAATTTAAATGTGCAAATAGCGCCTATCGATCTATTAAATAGCAGACTGAAAATTATTTATTTTAATTTACTTATTTTTCGGATAAAATTAATTTTTTAATTTTGGAAAAAATTAATCTGATTCTGATAACCACTGAAAAATATACAGTATTTGTCATTTATATGGTACAAACAAATTTTGAGAAATGGCACAAATTTGTGCCAGTTTTCTGCACATTTGTGCCAGTTTTCTGTATTGTTTTGTGCAGAAAATGTTTCTCTGCAAAATTGTGCAGTAAAACTGCGCATTACCCGTCTGTGTGCAGGGAAAATTTATCAGAGTTCCGAACATTATCGTTTTATATTTCACATTGCAATAATTTCAGTTTTACATGTTGTTTTAAGTGTTTTTTATTTGTTTTTAAAAAAAAACTTTTCTAGTTCTACACGTAATGACGCACAAAAATTGGAAGCAGGAATAATGCAATTGTAAGTACTTTCATTACATTTTTTTTTTTTTTTTTTTTTTATTCATCTAACAATAATTTTACTACTTTTATTCGATTAACTATTTAAAATATGCAAATTACAGAAGGGGTACACGAGTTAGTCCTCAGTAAGTAATTAGGATTATTTGTTCACAGTAAATGATATAACCGATTACAAAATATTTTTTACATATTCAAATCATTTTTTTTTTTTTTTTTTCATTAGAAACTACAATAGCTTGGTTGGAGTGGGAGATGAACTTATTACACTTCTGTAAGTTTCAGAATTCTCTACCTTATATTTAAGATATTATTTATTCAATTATTGAAATTATCTTTTTCCTTCAATAGAAATAACAACAATCAATTGCGGTAAGCTTATTAATTAACAAATGAACATTTTATATCATTAAAATTATATACTTTGTGCTCATCATTTCTGAATAATTATTGTTGTTGATTTTAAATTCGAACAAGGAAATAACAAATATAAGAAAAGGAAACTAAGCATCAATGATAATTAGAATACCGTTTCTGTACATGTCTTAACATATTGAAAACATTAATCTATTTTTTGTTACTAACTATTACGTAATTAAATGCGTTACTGTATCAAATTTAATCCAAAACGATAGGAATATATTAGATTCCTTTTAATTTAACGAACTGTATTTTCAGTATCTATTTTTTTAATTTTTTTTTTTTTTATTCTTCATTCGATATTTTTGTTTAAATTATTTAGCTCGAACGACTAATTTCTTTTTTCTTTTTTTTTTTCTCTCTACAGAGAGCAAAATCGTGTACTTTATAGAGATTTGCTGGGCGTTGTGAAATATTTGAAAAAACGTGGCGGAGTTACAGAAGCAGAAATCAATGCAAGAGCCTAACATAAATTATATTTTGAAAGATTTTCTCTTTTGATTTTGCTTTGATTCAATCATCAATTGATAAATGATTTATTATTAAAATTCTGTATTTCTTTAACTTAAAATAAAATTTCCAATAAAATGCAATGAAAAAATCATATAAAAATCTTTGCTTATAATTATTTTATTGAAAAATCGATCTTTTCGATTTCGCTACAGAATATAAAATATTGGAATTTGTTAAAAAAAAAAAAAAAAAAAAACTCTTGATCAAAACAAGAAAAATGATTCTTTTCCTTTGTGAAAACTTTGATGAAATATCTAACATCATCACTAAAACCACGTGTTTTCAATGCTTTTGTTGTGTATTCACTTGAAAAATGGTTGGGAAAAGTTCGTTTTACATTCATAGGACCATTGATACTTTTGTTTGTTTTTTCTTTTCTTTTTTCGCGGGTCGATTTTTGGTGTATTTGTGTGTGAGCGTTTGAGGTGGCGGTTTGTTTTTTTTTTGAGTTATTTAATGCTCAGCAATATATGCAAATGAGCGCACCATGAGCTCGTGCAATGATATGGAAATAAAATTAATGATCGAATATTTTATGATGGTGTGCGTGCTTTGTGTGTGTCGTTTTTAACGGTGATAAAATTTTTATGGTCGTTTGAATATAACAGCAGCATGGAATTAAAACTCACGCTAATAATATTTTTTTTTTTTTTTTTTTTTTAGCGTTAAAATTTGTGTGTTGATTTGTTTCATTTCTCCCCTATGTCTGAATCATGGATAAGGAAAATCAAGCAAAACAAAAAAAACAACACCTGCTGCCGTCCACTCTAGTTGTGTTTCAGGGAACATTGTTGTGATTCATGGCAGTGGATAGAACGATGACACTAAACTTTTCGAAAGACAAACAAAAAAATAGATGATGCAACGCCCGTTAAGATTTATGTATCCAAAATTCATGGAATATTTCCAAGCAAGTGTCATAACTCAACTCAGGTAATGCTTTAATTTATTGACTGCATATCGATGAAATTGATGATGAAACGAAAAATATTCTTGGCCATAGATTTTACTACATAGATCATTTTTTTTGCCTCTCTGGTATTTACATGGGAGCTACTTATATTGCCGTACACAATTTCCAAACATAATTTAAAATTTGAGGATTGATGATGTTGATGCAATATTTGATGGAGGAAAAAAATACAATCTTTGATGTGCAACTTTTTTGATTTAAGGGAAATTGGAATTTTTATAGACACTAAAAGCTTTTAACATAACAAATGCGTCAAATTTTAAATTCAGCAACTATCACTAACTCATCAAATACTTTTTTTGGATTACTGTTGGTGGTTATATTGCAGCTCAAATAGAGCAATGAACATTATTGCCTACAAAATGATGGTATTTGCGAGAGATGAACAATTTTAAGATGAATTGGTTTAAGAAAATCTCTCTCAGAAAGAGATCGATAAAACGAGAAGAGAGAGAGAGAGAGAGAGAGAGAGAGAGAGAGAGAGAGAGAGTGAGAGCGAGAGAGAGAGAGTGAGGGAGAGAGAGAGAGAGAGAGAGAGAAAGAGAGAGAGAGAGAGAGTGTGTGTGTGAGAGAGTGAGTGAGAGAGAGAGAGAGGGAGATAGAGTGAGAGAGAGAGAGAGTGAGAGTGAGGAAGAGAGAGAAAGAGAGAGAGAGAGAGTGTGAGAGAGTGAGTGAGAGAGAGAGGGGGAGAGAGAGTGTGAGAGCGAGAGAGTGAGGGAGAGAGAGAAAGAGAGAGAGAGAGTGTGAGAGAGTGAGTGAAAGAGAGTCAGTGAGAGAGAGAGAGGGGGAGAGAGAGTGAGAGAGAGAGAGAGAGTGAAAGCGAGAGACTGAGAGAGAAAAAGTGGAGGAAAGTGTGAGGGAGAAAGAAAGAGAGTGTAAAAGAGAGGCAGAACGATTTACCGTCAGTAGTAAAAATATTAACATGAACGAAGGGAAATTATAATTGAAATTATCATGGTTTCATTCGAATATATGTTTAAGAATGACGGAATTTACAATGGTTCGTGGGAAAATGTGAAAATTCTCATCATGACAATCAACACAATTTAAAAAGTTCAATTTGTGTTTATGATGCATTTTGGAGAAAAATGAACACGCGAAATAATGTAGAAAGCAAACGCTTGAAGCAAATATGCATCAATGGAATTTTCTGTAAAAAAAAAGAGCCATGTATTCAATTCATATGCAAGTGACATGTTGGCAACATAGTAAAACTTACATCCATTGCTTTAGGAGATTTTCCAAAGAATGTGTGATTAATGATTGCGAGAAAATGCGGACGGATTAAAAGCAAAGAAAATGCAATGTATGGATTTTTATAAGAAATTCCATTTGACTCGTTGTTCGAAGATTTTGCTTTAATGTAACACATACACACAGTAGCAGCTGCTCTAAAGTTACTCAAAGAGCAACGAAGAAAGCAAAAAAGAAACTAGTTTTCACAAAATTATCATTCCAAGTATATGAAAGTCACTATGTTTCAATCTATAATTCATTTCATGTTGAAATGGTGTTATTGTTCGTTGCTCCTAATGGACTCACAAGTTAACAAGGGCTCCATTATTATCTGTTATTTCTATTGTTATCAGAGAACGAAATGAATACAATGAACTCCATATGCCTTTCTCTTTTGTTCACTATTCACACTGTTTCATTTTTGGTCGCTCCACAATTATGCGAGACATCTAAATTCAGCCCGGGCTTACTTTACATTGCATTCAGCAAGGAATTAAAACTTGAATTGTTTAGTCAAACTATTGCATGGCATTGTACATGCTGTGATTCCCTTTTTACACCCATTCTCACACTCTGTTGGGACTCTTGATTTCGTTCACTATTTCTCCCTCTGTCCCATCGCTCTCATTTCTCCCTATTCCATTTACTTTGTCTCTATTTCAGGCTCTCCCATGCTTTCTCCCATTTTGCTCTCAATACATTTCCCATTAATGCTACTTAATTACGAAATTTAGTTGGAGCAAATGAATTATTTGCTTTCAAACTATTTATTTGTTGGTGTGATCTAGTATTTAGTTTCATTGTTTTATCGTATATAGGTAAAATGCTTTTTCACATCGAAGTTCATGGGACATTTCTCTCAATCGAAATTTACTTTATATTCGCAAATTTTCTATGTAAAGAATTTAAAGAGAAATAAGAGACAATAACAATGGTAAATAATTTTACCGGTTGAATCTAATGTTTAAAATGGAAAATTGTGAATGAAAATTCAATTTATATATCATGTATCAAGTACTTTGTTACTACTAGTAACTGATTATACAAAGAATGTCGTTGTCAGCATTCGCACAAACCTCTTATATGTATTAACAATGTTAGTAACCTCTTATGTTAGATACTTGCTCAAATGTAAATGCATAGAAAAACAGAAATGTACAGAGATCGAAGGTTATTTGAATGGATTCAAAGATATTTGGATTTTCATTGTTTTTCAATTTAATAAGATTTACACAGAATTTTAAGAGAGAGAGAGAGAGAGAGAGAGAGAGAGAGAGAGAGAGAGAGAGAGAGAGAGAGAGAGAGAGAGAGAGAGAGAGAGAGAGAGAGAGAAAGAGAGAGAGAGAGAAAGAGAGAAAACAGCATTCCCAGCAAATCCAAAATCTATAAAATATAAATGGTGCATGAAGTGAACCGTGTACATTTCGAGATTTCATTGTGGGTTGCTATTATTTGAACACTGTAAATCTGAATTATAGAATTCAATCAGTGAGCGAGTGGTTTATTTACCTCTACATATTGTTTAACATAAACAGACACAGATACATGAAACATTTTACTACTGACCCATGTACGTGTCTGCAGTGTTAAACGGTGAAAATGTGAAATCAGCATTAAAAATAAAAAATAAAACCAGAAAATTCCAATTACAATTCGTTTCCGATCTGTACGGTGGTGAATTTTTTTATTGTTAAAACAAAACTAAACACAACAAATTGGCCAAAGTCGTTAAATTGACTCAACATAAAATCCAAGCCAATATTAAATATACTGAGTGTTAACAGGGAGACACTTTTTATTGGGTAATCGTGGATTTATTATAAAAATCTACTGAAAAAGAAACTATTGAATCAATTATATTAAAACAAGAATATAATTTGCTGAAGTAACTCAATAGAGAGCATTTAGATTTGGAATCAATTCAAGTTTAATTAAAATCAAAATTTCAGTAAAATTTCGACAAAGTTTTAAATGTGACTATTGAATCTAAGGTCGACGTTGACATTTCCGTCGATTTCAAGCAAAATTATAATTATCTTTCAATTATTATCGAATAAATAACTCTTAAAGAAAGAAAAAACCATCCAGAGCTTCATATTAATTTGGCATTAACAAAATCCCAGTAAATTTGAATCCTTTAAATGTAAAAACAAGGAGGTTTTAATGGCATTCGTATGTTTAATTGGAACGAAACATATTTGTTGAGATAAAGTTCCTATTTGCTATTATTTTATCATTTGATGCTGCTAGAAAAATGGAAAGTAAGTTTAAAATATTTTTAAAAAAATGAGTTGTGAAAGTAATTTACTAATTATGTTTAGGTTCATATTTTATGATCTTGCAGATGTAACTAAATCAAAAGATAGAGGAATAGATAGGAACAGACATGTTTGAATCAAGTTTTTCATTAAAAAGTTTAATATCGCACAGTATATCAAAATGTGCCTAACATGATGTTAGATCTGGGCTGTGTAAATGCACAAAATCCTTATGTAGACAATTCAACGGTTTTATAGCTTTGTGCTTTGTTTGGTATTTTCTTGTTATTTTTATAAAAATGAGGAATGAGTGTTAATAAGAATATTCCATGTATTTGGAATGAGTGAATGTTTTGAAAAATTAGTTAGGAAACGCAGCTAATATGTTTTAATAAAATCTAAGCAACGATTTTTGTTTTATCCGCCTGTGATATTTCTTCAATTCAATGGAATCGGACAAGATTGATATCATTAGATTTTAGTCAATATTTTGTGAAATATTATAGTAATAGCACCCTCCTGTCTTGAATAAAATTGTAGCTACGGGTTCAACAAATGAATTTCATTTATAAACAATACCAGTTTTTGTCAAACATGGTCTAAAAATATAATTTTTGGTTAAATAAACGTACATAAACTGAATCATCACACGATTACCCAGCATATTTTTGATATTTTAATGGAGGTTGATGTTATCACCTTTTGTTCCGAATATGTACAATGACACATTTCCTATTTCATAAAACAAAACAAAAAACACATACAATTTGGCTGAATTATCCATTTTTATTTAACTGATACTTTTCACGAAAAAATTAAAATTATTTTTCTTGAATCACTATCGATAACATATGATGGATATGATAAGTAATACAAATCTAGATTCACATTATTCAAATGAATAAAATGAATGTTCAAACCGTTTTTCAAACCGATTGAGACTAATCTTTAAAAAGGTCAATGTCAATGACAAATTCTATAATTTCAAACAAAACACTTTGAGCCATAACCAAATAAACATTAAATAAACTCGTATATCATACAAAGTTTGCTTTGTAAATATCTTAGAACTCTAATCATTTAAATTAATTAGTGTCGATATAAAAGCAAATGCGAGTTAGACATCATTTTGTGCTTATTTCATTGGGACGAGACGTATTTGTTGTGTGAATGATGAAGTTTCTAGTTGTAGTTATTTTATTGTTTGGCGGTTGTACTGCTGAAAATAAGGGAACGTAAGCCTAAAATATTAACGAGAAGTAATGAAAAGAATGTTAAAATAATTCGATATTTTTCATTTGATTAAATATACATGCATTGAGGTGATTTAAGAAACAAAGATAAACAAAAATAAAAGTATCATAGGGCTGAGGCATCTTGAGAATGATCCATGTACGTGTTAGCATTTTTAAATTTTATAAAGGCATTCATGCGGAAAATGTAAAATGAAAAGCATGCATTTTCCAATCTTTATTCGTTTCGAATGTGAAATCCGGCTTATTTCTTATTGTGAAAATAAAACAAAACACAACATATTGTCCGAATGCGTCAGATTTGATAAACATAAAATCCAGCTCAATGTGAAAATCGATTGCAAAACAAAACAATGCAATAAATTCAATGGAATTTACAACCGTAGATAAGCATATTTGTTACAATGGCATGCAGATTTAACCTCTGTCAATCAGTCGAAGTCTTGTCTGTACGAAAAATAAATCACTCACATTGACCAACAACAAACCAGTCCATTCACGTTTTACCATTTGATTTGAAATAAGAATGAAAAATCGTCTTTATGTCAAAATTGTTTGCCAGTGAAAAGGTTTTCACATATCGAATAATCGGCTATTTTCTGACCGGTCAACGAATTTTTTAGCCCCAAAAATTGTAAGATTTTCACCAAAGATAAGATTTCCATTCAATTTATTAGACATTCAACATCCCAACAGAATTTGGGTGGCTAATGATACATTTCCTTAATCCAGTTGCTTTGAAATTTGGTCAAAATAAAAATTTAATTCTCACCAGAAATTTTAGTTCATTTTCTCGTTTTATTTTGATTTGTTTTTCTTGGAATTTGAGATGGAAAAAGATATTATGACTGTGAGTTTAATTAAAAATTAATTAACAGCGAGAGAATTTCCATTGTCATAATTAGGCTTTTTATTTTCTCATTCAGTGAAAATAAAATTAAAGCAAAATATTTTTTTATTATTTTTCACTTTGTAAAATAAACATCAGATTAATTCATTCGACCATTGACTGGCTTTGGCAAATGGAATTCAAAGCAAAGATATTTCGATTATAATGTTGAGGTGAAATTTACTGAATTTTTAATTACATTGGTTTATTTCATCTTACGGTTGAAATCCTTTGACAACTCGCCTAGTTAAAGCCGACAATTTATCATGATATTTCATTTTCTAAAGGCTTTTGTATAATTTTTCAATTGAATAAATGACTGCTTGAGTATAAAAAAAAAAACACCGCCAACAAAAGAAAGACACACAAATGTAATAAATTCAAAGAACGTCCGAATTTATGCCACAAGTTCAGATTTGTTGTTACTGCCGATGGGCATGTTTACAAAATCAATTTAACTTTTTCACGAAAATAAGCTGCTGAGTCTGCTATTTCTTCTTCTTCTTCTTTTTATTATCATCATCATCATCGTTCATCTTATTTTTCATTTTCTCCTACTTCTTCTTTTTCTATGCCAGCTTCACCCACATCGGTTTCTTTTACTTTTCCTTTGCAACCTCCTTCCGATTACCCCTCACCCTCCTTCTCGAATTGACCCTTGAAAAAGTAAACAAGATTACCATCATATGATTAATTTATACAGAGTTTTC